>JAVIWB010003410.1:0-44860 GCA_031893035.1 Dermolepida albohirtum
TATTTTTAACACGTCCGTATACTGCTTTTCATATTATTAAAAATATTGACCAAATCTATCGAAAATTAATAAAATTAATGAAATTATCATTCAACAAAGTGTATATTTCAAAAACTAACACTTCACATAAAATTTGATGTCTATTGCAATGCAATAAAACCTCTATTTAATTTTCTTTATTAGCGAAGAAAATTCATAACATTGAAATAATAGGTCCAATTTGAATTATACCAAAATATTGGCATATTTGGAAAAACGTTTATTATTTTGAAGAAATTATCCGTTAGAAATTTATTTTATTAACAGGACATGTATCACCTTGAGCAACGTAGAATCTTCAAGAAATTATAAGAAAATATGCTAATGCTCCAGAAGAAAAATTAAGGATTGATCACGACATATTGTACAAGTCTGAGTAATTCGATAAAAAAATCACTAGAGAAGTAAATTTATTTTAATGAAAATAATTCAATAAAATTTGAAAAATACCACATGCAATACTCGCAAATTCTCGTTAATAGTATGAACGATTTTTAATTTAACCAATGAATATACTTATAACGCAGAAATTATTTTATTCTTCGTACTTCATTTTGAAGTTTTCAAATTTCATTCTATGTAAGAGAAACTAGGTATTATATGTAAGAAAGGCAGTTTTTGTAGCATTTCAACAGAACAGATTTACGATTGAGTTTTATTATTCTTAAAGCTTTTTCACTTTTAGTCTTAACGCCACAGAATCATTCTCTTCTACTTATCAATTATAAATTATACATTTTGCTATCTGATTTTCATTTTACAATACTAACAATAATAATAGTAATAATAATAATTATTATTAGCACTTCCTTGTCCAACAGATCAAAACCCAAATAAAGGACGAAATTTAAATATTTAAATTTAGCAAACTAAAATAACAACTAATATAAATCAGTAATAATTTTAGACTACTATAAATAATTATACCTAATAAAAAACAATTACTTACACAACAACATTAATTAAATAAATTTTCGCCATTAACTGACTAAAAGAATTTAGATATGTAAGAATATAATTCAATCGATATCTCTAGCAGGATAAGCATAGTCGGTTTCAAAAAACAGATACTTAAGAAACCTCCTCTGGATCTTTTCAATAGTCAAGACTTGTATACTCCAGTCTAAATCGTACATACGTAGGTTGCTTTAAAAGTTTTGCGGTTCAGTTACTTCCCTTAAGGTGGCGGCGTCGGAAATATTTTTGTTGTATTCTCTGTGATTTTTTAGTCCGAATACCATTTACAGATTGCTAGCATATGAATTAATGCGCGAAAATTTTCGAGTCATGACTTTCTACGATTTTAAAGACGGTCTCATTCGACAAGAGTATTCGCAAAAAATCAATCAATTGTTTGACGATGAAGCATCACTTGACGACTGCTGGACGGTGGTACAACGAATTCTAGCGTGAACGTCTTTCGCTCAAAGGCGAGAATCCTGAGGGACGGCTTGCTACTTCAATCACTCCAGAAAACATCGGCACCGTGTCCAATATGATAAAGACAGACAATTTAGAGATATTTAGAGATTATTAGTCATAGGTATGACCCAAATCGGAACTATCCTGCATGATCATCTTGCCGTCAGAAAGCTTTGCGCTCAATGGATACCATACAATTTAACGGAAGCTCAAAAAAGGGCATATGGATTGGTATAAAAAAAATGCGTACAAAATTCAACCGAGGTCGGGCGGAATCAGTGTACAACATCATTACAGGTGACAAAAGTTGGATTTATTGTTACGAGCCAGAAAGCAAGCGACAATAGGTCTTCAAAGACAATGAGCAAGAAAATGGTGGCTTCTTTTTTCAGACGCACCGGTCATCATGCTGCTATACCGCTAGTGGATCGTCGCACATTCAATACTGAATGATATACAACCATTTGTTTGCCAACTGTTCCAAAAAGTGCATGAGAAACGACCAAGAGGACAAATCATTCTGCATCAAGACAATGCATCACCGCATAACAACGCATCTTAAACATCAGAGTTTTTAGCCACTTCACGAACACAATTGATGACTCATCCGCCTTATAGTCCCGAGTTGACATCTTGTGACATCTTTTTATTCCAATACATAAAAGACAAAATGCGTGGATTGAAATTTAATACACCAGGAACGACGTGGAAGTCTACGAAAACTATATATCTTGGGTGACAGAAGAACAGTGGGCCCAATGTTTTCAGAACTGATTCCACCTAATCCAGAAGTGCATAAATCATAAACGCGAATATTTTCAAAAACAATTAAAAAAATGGTTAAAATAATTGACTTTTTCTGTATCATCCATAAAATTTTACAGTAACCTACATTATTGGTAGAATGTAATCCTGAAGCATTTTTTCGATTAGCGATCTTTTGGCGAAAATTCAACGTCGTTAAGCGAATGGCTCAAATTGTCAATCAGAGGACACTTTTCCACTGTTCTTTTGTTCAGTCACTATACTGCTGTGCCCATTCCAACTTTTTTTGTCGATTTCTTCGTCACAATAATGGTTTACAGACAACTATACGTTCATGCAGATTACCCTCTTGTAAGCGAAATTTACCGCATTTATAGAAACTTGTGCTCCGAGATTGAATTCTGTCAAGCGTGGACGCAGCTATGGAAGCCTACGAAAACTTCGTATCTATGGTGACTGAAGAGTAATGGGCCCAATGTTTTGAGAACTGGTTCCATCGAATGCAAAAGTGCATAGATAATAAAGGCGAAATTTTGAAAAACAATTAAAAAAATGGTTAAAATAATTGATTTATTCTGTATCATCCGCAAAATTTTTAAAACAACCTACGTACGTAATACACTAACGCATACTGTAACTACTTGGAAAGATAAGCTTTTACTGATAACGAAATCCAAGGTCCTTACAGCAACAGGTGTAACATAATTTCTATGTTTATACAAAGTAAACACTTAAATCTTTAACTGAATGAGAACACGAGTAACGAATCGTTGGAAGTGGTAGTCATATAATAATGGTTTGATTTTATTTGTGTATGCTACACTGCAACACTTCGATATATTCGTAGATAAATTGTTGTTCCTGCACCATTTAACTATTTAGTTGATCTGAAACTGCAAAAAGTCACAATCATCAATAGAGACTATATATGTATGTAAAGATTTTTAGATGATCTGCAAATGCTAGTCTGTTTCAATCCAATAATTGGGGGAGGTCATTTATAAATAAAATAGCATGAGCAGCCTCAGGTGGTAGTCCTATGGGGCACCTTATCTTGCAAAGTAAACTAATTAGTTGTATCCGTTATAGCATACACATTGCGCCTTGTGAAAAACGATTGCAATTCGAAGGAATCAAGCTTCTTTAAGAGAATTATAAAATAAAAATAAATAGTATCAACTTAGCTATTAGAGTTAAAAGCATTCGAAATGAATTCTGTGAAACATATCGAATTGGTAATATTCAAGCTCCTCTCCATAGTGCCATGTTACAAGAGATATTATTTCGAAGACTTTTGCAAAGCTATTGAGGCGTCGTTAGGAGAGAGCAGACTTTTGCCACTTTCTACAATTCCGGAAATAGGCCTGTCCTTAATGCTAACTAAATATACACAGTAACCAGCGTGTAAGATAAAATCTTCTCTCAGTCAAGCGCAAAGAAAATTGGAATACCATCAGTACAGATGTCATTTTATTTTGCAGTTAATGAATCGCAATGTTTATTGTTACAGAGTTGGTATTGCAACATAAAAAAATGTTGTTTCGAACTACTTAAGTAAACTCTTTCAGATATTTCAATTGAAATAACTAGTCATATATATATACACGTTGTGTAAATATAAAAACGAATAGAATTATTCAACCACACTTACAACCGACTATATCTATATATCTGCACGATATATGGAGAAATATCTAATAAGTGAACTTAAATCTAAGAAATATGTACTTAACGAAGTTACAAGCCAAGCACCTCTTCCGCTCCATATCTCACATCTCCTATCACATCTGAAAACTGAATTCGAAGTAGAAAAGTATTCAGAACTGGAGACATCATCAGCGGACCAAACTTCAGTTAAACTAACAATATTTTAATTTTCAGAGTATGTCGATGTAAAGAACTCCATGTACTTAGAACGCATATCCCAAACATTTTGATAATAACACATACAAGAGGTAATCTACTAGACCGCATTAGTTTTCTAACACAATCTTCGATATATGTATCATGTAAGAGGTGTGGTTACAAATCGAGCACGTTCTCACCTTCAATATATTATCCTGTCCGAGCCACATAACGATCCATTCGAATTTTTCACTATATCTTAATTATCAGAAATAAAAAGTCACAGACGGCTAAGTCGAATGAGTACAGTATGTGGTTCATGACTATGACTGTGTATTTTGTCAAAAACTTTCTAACGGACAATGCGTCATGTGAAAGTGCGTTGTCTTAATAAAAGATTCACAAGTTATTTCTCCACAACTCTATTTTTGTTTTTAGCCTGTTCAGAAAGAATTCCCAAAACTTTCTTGTAGTAAAAATGCTTAATGGTCTATCTATCTGGTACACTTGATGTCGAAAAAGCAATCATCGGTACCTTGAATTTGGATTTACTCTGTTGTACCTTTTTGTGACTTGCGAACTGGGGCTCGTCCAATGCATCGACGGTCGTTTTGTTTCCAGGTCGTACTGGAGAAACTATAACTCGTTACAGGCGAGTACGTTCTCTAAAAAGCTTTGATCGTTTTCGATGTTTTTAAGGATGTCAGTACAAATCCTCATTCGATTCTCCTCTGTTTGCAGAAGCCTAACCGTTATCGGACCAGCGCGTACTATGCCACTCTATTAGGCAAGTTTTAGGAAGATATTTTTGAAAAATGGCCAGGAAGCACTTGAAATGGTTAATAAAAAGTTGTCCTTCATCACGATAGCGCGTTTACTAGTCATGTTATTCGCTCAAAATTGAATCAAGTGGAATTTCAAATTGTGCTTCACATACTTTATTAGCCAAATTTACATCTATTTATTCCTCACATGCAAACTTTTAAACTTTTGCTTACTGACAAGAAGTTTTCGTCGGATGAAAAACTTATTGTAGCAACAGAGCAATATTAGGATCTTGTCTAAGGTCAAAAATGGCGCAATGGAACTTCAATATTGTTGGCCTAAGTGTATTAAAATTTGAAGGAATATGTTAAAAAATAATAAATAGCCGTCATGCCCTAAAGCGTTTGTTTCACTTAGGGTCTTACTTTCCGTCACATTTTTCCACAAAGAGAAGAATAGATACAGTTACAATTTATTAAAATAATCTTACAATATTTTACAAAGTGAATAGTGAATATGTGTGGGTTTCCAGCCTTATTTCTTTTAATTACCTTAACCCAATTTATTCAAAGATTTGATTACGCGCCATGAGATTCAAAAATGAATTTATCTATGATTATGAATACATAAGTACATTCGCTTCATCATGCATCAATATAAGTACATAAATAACAGCATACTTTCAATCAGTGCTCAAGTAGTTCGTAGACATTTTATAAATAAATCTTCAATACATTAGAACGGAAAACTCATTACCTTTTCAAAATAACTAAACGAATAAATTACAATTGATATATAAAAGTGATAGCAGAAAATACTATACATGGATGCAAAACAAACAGGAATATTTGAGCTTAATTAGATTACAAAAATGTGTTCGAACTTTTGTTTAAAACGTCCCTTTTACTCGTGACGTAGAATTCTAGCAACTGACGAGTGAAAATTGTTTAGTAATTTTTTCACTTTGATTCATTACTTGCCAATGTTATTCCAGCGTAATAGTTTTCATCAATCTTGAATAAAGCAGCGTACATTACTTTTTAAAACGAACGTTTCTTTTGTTTTCAAAGAGCAACGTTCTTCTTGATAGACGGAGGCTGCCTTTTAAGTTTTGCCCACAAAACTGGAATAAAACAGTAGACAGCTTTTAAAGACTTCATTGTTTATCGAAGTATTCTCCACGAGGATTAATACACTTTTGCATGCATTCACTCTGGAAGCAGTTATTCTACTTGTTTGTTGGTACAGTCAAAATTGCGTTTTTGAAGGCATCGACTGCTCCTCCTGAGGACTGGAACTTTTGACCATGCAGTGCGTTCTTGATCTTCGGAAAGGTAAAGAAATCGTTGGGACTTAAGTTCGGATTGCACGGAGGATGGTCCAACAATTCGACATTTTGTTGCGTTAAAAATTAAATTGTCTTACGTGCTCCATTATCTTGGTGGAGGATGATTCATCTTTCAGGGATAGGTTTTCCGAAGCTTGGCGACGACTCGCGGCAAGCAAATAGATGTATACCAATCGGCAGTAAGTTCTTTGATCTTATAGAGGAATTCTTGCACATGACCTGCTTTCGGGACAAATGTCGCATTATTTTTTGGAAACACTTCAAGAACGGACGACGTTTGTCGGTTTTTCTTCACCTTGTAACACCCAAACAGACGACTGGGGTTTATTTCCTGGCTCGCATGAGTAAATCCCAGATTCATCACCGCTCATGTAGTACACATCTTTTCCGGCGTTGAAGCGATCTAGAGTTTTCTTTTACTCCAATTCATCCTAGCTGCTTTCTGTTCTTCGGTCAACAGATGCAGTATCCAACACGAAATTAATTTTTTACACACAATTCTTTATGCGAAATTTTTTGAAATGAGGCCTTCGTTGATGATCTTGCGCACAACATCGACATTTTCCTGAGTGACTGCCGTTTTTTGAGAACCTGCTCTTGAATCGTCACTAAGATTAATACGTCCATGTTTGAATTCTCCATACTAACAAGAAATTGTTGACTGATGAGGTGCTTTATTGCCGAAAACAGAAACCAACTTGTGGAAGCATTTTTGTTGAGATAATTGTTTTCCAAAATTATAAAAAAATATTCCGCGGAAATGTTCTCGGTTTAATTCCTTTTTTCAACTAACTTGTCAACTTTTATAGTTCGTTGTAGCTACAACACTACACGTATCGCACTGGAAGTTTAGATTTAGGTTAACTAAAGATGGAGGTTAATTTTTAGTACTGACATTTGATGAAGGGCGCGCTCTATATCTCACTATGCAAAACTTAAAAGACATCCCACGTATCAGCACATTAAGTATTGGAAAATTTATTAATAGCTTTTTACTCTTCCCGTTGTCAACAACTTTTTGTACTGCGGATTTAATACCAAGGCGAGTTATCATTTGCTAGTTGCACTGACAACATCAGTTATTATTTTGCAAGCATGAGTCTAACGAAAGATAATCAAATCAATTATACCATTGTCGTTTTTTGAAAATAATGTCTTTTAGAAGATATTTAAAGGCGTTCTAAACAAAAATTGATATATTAATTAAATAAATTAAATAGTACGATTTTTGCTTGTATTTTTTGGCTTATGCTTGGTACAGGTTTACCTATATGTTTAATTTTATATTTTTTTGTATAGAGCCTACAAAAAGTACCGAAAATAAATTTTCAACAGAATTCATCATATGTAAACAATGAAATATACATATAATTTAAACAAAACGTAAACTGTAGTGTTTGGAGAGAACATAATGTAAAATCCTAATATTTATGTAGCCAAAACAAAAAATTAATTAATACAACGAAGATTAGTTTTTCAGGGTCGATATTTACTTCAGTCGTCTTCATCTATTATGAAAAAAAATTAACAGTTCTTACCTCCTATGATAAAGAGGTATAAGAAACAAGTGGTGGGGCATTTTACTAACATAATTTACACAATTAGACTTCCGATAATCTCAAGAAGTTTCAAATTTTAGGATTAACTTAGGTAGGATAGTTCAAAAAAGTTTAAGCTAGTTAAGAAATAACAAAGAAAGTATATTGCAATAATTCTCAAACCAACCCATATTTCAACTAATGAGTGACTTTATCCTGTTTAAAATCACACTGCATTACTTCTTGCAATTCAAAAGCAACATGTCAATAACTTTATGAAATGCATAAAATTTGACAAACCTAATTGTGAAATTATTGAAGCAAGAACGTGATTATATATGCGTAGATTAATAGGGGAAGAATAGGTGGACAATAAACTTCAAATTCAACAGAGGATCGATAATGATAAAGTTGTTTCGATGACACTTATGTAAGAATTTTATTTAAAATAGGAAAACGTTGAAGAAAGGTCACATGCGAATTTTTAGAACAACCGTGTTACCTCAGGAATAGGAATTACCAGAAAAATTTTTAAATTTTGACAAGATAATGATTTTAAACACAGAACTAAACTATGCAGATAACTTGAAATAGATTTGAAAGACAAGGTGTAGTTTCGGCGGCAAATACAGGTCAAACTTTTAGTTGGTTACTGGACAGAATGGCACATTTGCTTGTTATTTTAATTGGAAATAAAGGCAACTGTGTAGATGAATAAAACTTTGACTATATTACTAAATGTTTCAGGATATAATCGTCTTCATTTTCTTTTTATTTAATTTTATATTTGTTATTATTTTTTCAGAAATTCTATGTACTTGTAAGTTTGCAAATACTTATGAAAGCCAGTGTATATAAAAAAATTGTTAACGTGATAGGATTCTTCAACGAGGATATAACTAATACGCGACATACTGAAGTAATAATTTTACATACACCTGCATTTAAATATGCTTATATGTACGTATATACAGTAGCGGACAAAAGTTAAGCAACTGTACCTACTAAATATCTCTATTATAGCCAGAAACATAATGGAAACGAACGTGATCGCCATATCATCAAATTGAAAAATTGGGACTTTTATAAAGATAAAATGACTTATTTGGTGTTTAATGCTTTATTCTAAATAATGAAAATCTTACAAAATACCATATAACATATAATTTATAGGTGACATAAGTTAAGCAACCTTTAACGTACTAGTAACGAAAATGACATCATAAATGTATTTAAATGAATATTAATATTTCGTCGCATAACCTTTATTTTCAATAATAGCTGCGCACCGTCGAGGCATTGATTCGATCAAATTGGTAAGTATTTGTGGATCAATTTGTTGCCACTCGATTGATAACGCCTTATAGAGTTCATCTGCGTTACAATACGTTTTATTAAGCCTTAATCTTCTATCCACAATCTCCCACAAGTTCTCTATCGGATTCAGATCCGGCGATTGACTTGGCCAAGAAAGAACATTAATTCTTTGCCTACTTAGCCACTCCTTAACGATCCTAGCCGTGTGCTTAGGGTCGTTATCGTGCTGAAAATACCATTTAAGTGGCATATTCCATTCGGCAAATGGCAACATAGTATTTTCCAATATATTTTTGTATACAAATCTATCCATAATACCATCTATGCGATGTAGTGGACCTACACCATTACCAGAAAAACACCCCCAAACAATGACATTGCCACCTCCGTGCTTTACGGTTTTCGTGTAATATTTTGGATTTAATCTTTCTCCTTTAGGACGCCTTATATAGCAAATTCCATCGCTGCGAGAGATATTAAATTTGGATTCGTCGCTAAATAAGACAGTTTTCCATTTTTCTACAGACCAAGATGCGTGTTCCTTCGCAAAACGTAGTCTCGCTGCTCTCTGTTTTTGTGTTAACAAAGGTTTTTTCGCTGGTCTTCTACTGTATAATCCGCCGTCTACTAAACGTCTGCGTATAGTACGTGCGCTGACATTACAATTTACAGTACATTTTATTTCCTGAGCACTTAGCCATGGATTTTTCTTGCATAGGCGACGAATTCGGTGATCCTCTCTGTAAGTGGTTTTTCGCGGTCGTCCAGAGCGAAATTTTGTAGCCACCGTACCTCTAGCTTCATATCTCTGTATCATTCGGGACACTACCGATTTGTCTATGTCGAAACTTTCGGAGATACTTGCTTGTGAAACACCTTTTTTATACTGCTCAATTATTTTTACCTTTATATCGTCTGAATACACTTTCCGTGACATAATTGATTAAGCTATTAACAAATGCGTCACGTACGATCTCAATCCTCTCGCCTACTAACAAAATAACACGCCTGACAACCGCGACACAGACAAATAGGGGGTTCCCAGAAGTGTTGTGTATCAAGTTGCTTAACTTTTGCCGTCTCAGTTTTTTGCTTCATTACAGTGATAAAGCACAACTCATGTTTATAGTTATAAAATGTACATTTTTGTATGAAAGTAAACATATGTGATATATACAGAATAGTATCATCCTATTATAATTTGATTATTTTATGAATTGTAAATAAAACTAGTATTTTTGTAGAGTTGCTTAACTTTTGTCCACTACTGTATATATGTACATACATACATATATATATATACATATATGCATATATATATATATATATATATATCACATGCATTTATATATAAATGCATGTGCATATATCCTCGTTGAAGAATCTTATCACGTTAACGTTTTTTTTTATATACACTGCACTATATATATGCAAATAAATGATTATTTTAACCGTAGTGAGACAAATATAAACGTGTGAGAATAAGTAAATGATAAATGCGATGGTGATAAAGAAAGCAGCTGGTTGAAAGAATTGATGTTGAAAACTATTGAGCCCAACAGCTGTAGAATATAGGGCCGGGAAGGTAAGGGGGCTGGCCTCAGACGTCTTGTGCAGAGGAATGTCGGCGCCTGCGGCAGAGACTTGGATTCCTGGCCCCCTTGTCGAGCCCCCGCTAGGCCAGTTCATTCATTCACAACATCAGACCTCCTACTATGATACCTACATGCGAGAAGTTTCTCGTAAGTTCGTTGCTACATCTACCATCCAGTTACCAAATTAACACCGCATTTACTTTAACGTGTTTATTTAGAGATTACATTAATTCAAGTTGGTAACTTTTTAAGTATTTCATTAACAGATGGCATCAATTTCGCATCCTATTACTTCGTTTTAAATATTTAAATTTAAACAAATTGAAAAAAGATGTTATATTTAAAAATCTTAAAATAAGTAAATGAAAGAGAGAAAAATTCATGATCTGTAATATTAAATAAAAAATATCATCATATTCACATTTTTTGCGTTTTTATGCTATAGTATTAAATAAGAATCAGTTTAAATAATTATACATCAACGAGTGTAAGATTAAAAATATAAAACAGATAAACAAATATTCAAATTTGACAAAAATCACACTGATTTTATGCAAAGACTTGTTACGATCGATGAAAGCTATTGCTGCAATAAGCTAATATTAGATTAGATAATAATCTAATCTATTTTATATTTCGGTAGTTAGTAAATTCCACTTATTTCGTGCCTAAAAAGAGGGTGACATAAATACTTTCTATTTCACAATATAATTACGTTCTACATCGACACTACATTTATATCTATGTAAAAAGAAACAGCATTTTTTGACTGCGAACCAAAAAGATTCGTTAAACCCCACAATCGTGAATTGCATCTTAAGCGACAACACAATACTCCATTTTGAATACTTGTGTTATACACGTACTTACTTGAGAATTATGCATAGAAGGGAGAGAAAAGTAAATTAAGTTATAATTGTATATTTTCTTCTGTATTTTAAAGTTAACAGTTTTTAGAATTTTATGTTTCAAAATAATTTTATCAAATCGCAATACACGAATTTAAAAAACGGTATCGAATTTCCAACATTAATTTTCAATTTTATTTTCGTTCAAAGCAATCCAATGTATTTGTAGCAAAGAACTTCTTCAGTTTTAAAGTAAATAAGAACCAAAATTCAAAGAACGATGTTCTTTGAATTTTTAAGAATTTTTATGTATAAAAACTATCACTACATTGTATTAATCAAATTAAACTCTTAATTTTCGAATATTTTTTCAATATGCAAAATACCATTTGTGACCAACTTTGGGGAAATTGCATTTTTTGACAGTAAATTACATATTCGTAAGCAAGGATTCTGTTAGTTCAAAATTTCTTAAAATATTCTTCAAAATGTGTTTTTCTGCAACCAAATATTAATACAGTAAAACCTGTGTTAACGGCCACCTGACTAAAGCGACCTGAGTTTCAAAGTTCCCCGAATCGATACACAAATACCCGTTAATTACGGCCACCTTTGTAAAACGGCCGCGGCCAAATAACCCAAACCTTTACGGCCTATTTTCATAGAAATTTACCTGCCAATGTCGGCCGGACTATTTATGACATGTATATCTTTATTGACGGAAATACCTAATACAAATTGTCGGGGTTTCCCGGGGTTTCCTATTACCTGGTAGTAATTCACCCTTTTCGATTTAAACTTTATTATTCTAAAGGAAACAATTCAGTTTAAAGTTGTCTCCGTATTCAAAAGGTTCTTAATTAACATAAGTATGTCGCAAAAAAGAAAACGTTTGTCGCCAAAAGACAAAATAAATGTAATCGCGGAAAGTGAAAAGTATGCGTTAAGTTCGCGAAAGTTGGTCGAAAAATATGGAGTTGGAAAAACACAAATTAACGATATTATGAAAAATAAAGGTGAATTAAAAAAGATGGTCGAGGAAGGTGTTAACATGGAGCTAAAACGAAAATTTCCGAAGTCGGAAGGATTAGCAATGGATCAAGTCGTCTACAATTGGTTTTGCAAAGCCAGAAATAAAGCAATTCCAATATCTGGACCGCTACTTAAACAAAAAGCACTGGAGACAGCAAGCAGTTTAAAGATGGAAAATTTCGCAGCATCTAATGGATGGTTGGAAAGTTTCTGTCGGCGACACAGTATAACTCTTAAATCAATTTGTGGTGATTCCGCAGAGGTTAATTTGGACGATATAAAAGACTGGAAAACCAAGTCACCGTTGATTTTAATAAATTATTCTCCTCGAGATGTGTTTAATGCCGACGAAACAGGTCTTTATTACCGCGCTATGCCAAATAAGACATTTGCATTAAAAAATGAGAATTGTGCAGGGAAGAACGCAGCAAAACAACGTTTGACTGTTTTACTATGTGCAAATATGGAAGGTGAGAAGGAAGATCCATTAATAATTGGAAAAAGTAAAAATCCTCGCTGTTTTAAGGGTAGTCATGTGGACAAATTACCCTTAGAATGGGTTTCTAACAAAAAGGCATGGATGACAACGGAAATTATGACAAGATGGCTGCATAAATTTGACAATAAAATGAAAAAACAAAATAGAAAAGTGCTTCTTTTCTTGGATAATGCCACTTCACATTCTAAAGTGCCAAACACTACTTCGTATTGTCAACCCTTGGATCAAGGAATAATTCAGAATTTCAAATTGATTTACCGAAATTTTTTGATTAAAAAGCTTCTAACGTTTATTGACAATGAATGTGATTTTGAAATTTTTGAAAAAAACATAAATTTAGCCAATGCACTTGTATGGATTACAGCTGCTTAGAAAAAGGTATATCCTGCTACAGTTAAAAAATGTTTTTCCAAGGCCGGATTCTCTGATGTTATCCAGGAGGTCACAATGTTTGATGAAGAAGACGAAATACCCCTTGCCCAGCTATATCCTGCAGTTCGTAAGGAATTTTTGATGGATTTAGATGAATATGCTTCTATTGATCGTCATGTGCCTACAGAGAGCCCTAACTTCAGTATTCTAGAAATTGTTGAAGATTTGTGCAATAATGATGAAGAACATAACTCTGATAATAGTGACCTGGACGAATGTGAAACTCCAAAATCTAGTTTATCTAGTATGAGTGAAGTGTGTGCAAAATTAAGAGACATACAAAATTATTTATTGTGCAATAACAATGGTAACATTTATATGGATGTTTCTAGAATTTTACTTACATGTGAAGCTGCAGTTTTTAAATCGAAGCTAAAAAATGTGAAGCAAACAAATATTGAAACATACTTTAAAAAATCCTAATAAATTGTGTTTTTTCGTATGAATATATTGTAATAATATGTACATATAAATAATTTATTAGATGTCATATTATCTATAATATGTAAATACATTAAAATTTTAGTTTTTCTTACACATATTTGTATTTATATACTATTTACTTTAATTAATAAAATAAAGAAAGCAAATCCTAAAATTAATTATGTATTTTATTTGTGAGACGAAAAACCTGTCAATTACGGACACCTTTATATAACGGCCAATATATTTTGCTTTTTGGGTGGCCGTTATTGACAGGTTTTACTGTATATGAAAAATTCATATTGTTTAATAAATACATTTTCTGCACTTTTATTTTTGTACGTGTTAATTAGTAACTAATTAGGAAATTAATGATGTTACAAATACGATTGTATTCTTTTATTAGCATACATTTTTTCATAGATAATAACTATAAATTCTACAAATATCGCAATTATTTTGCAATAGTACATCTCTTTTCTCATCAATTAACGGCCACTGTTATTATTTTGTCCGCAATTGAATATTATTTCTATAGAACATAACTTTTCACTTTCTGAAACATGACGGTTGTTTATCATATTTCATAAAGTTATGATTTAAATTTAAGTAAAATTTATTGTCTAGGTACATATATACATCTATAGTTTACCATAGTTTTGGGGGCTTTTACTGTATTTAAACATTTAACTTAAACATAATTATAAAGGTGATTAGAAGGATTAGGAATCATCTGTTGTGACGTCCAATATTGTATTGGTAAAATTTGGTATGAAATTGCATACCAAATGCTACCTAATATAATTGTTGAAGTGCAAAAACTAATGTAAAAAAAGAAATACCTGAACTAACAATATGTAAAATTGTTCTACAACAGTCAATTATTTTATGAAATAAAACGTTGTAATACCAAATTCTTACTTACAGAAATGTTACCAGCCACTATATTGTAAATTATATATAAAAAATACAACAATAATTTGTCTTTTATTCCAACTCTGCAGTGAATATAGAAAGTGAATATAGAAAAATGTTTCAAAGTTCTGCTTATAGAAACACATTTAAAAGCAATTAAAATTAATCTGTTAACCAAAATGTGAATTTACAGAAAGTTTAAAAATCAAGTTCAATGTTTTGCGATTTCGAAAATACATTTTCAAATAATTATTAATAAAAACGTAAGTTAAAATGTATTCTATTGTCGTGATATTTTTTTCGGACACTTGTTACATAAATGTCATTTAATAAATTTATTCATTATCGTCTTTTTCATGGTTGCCGCATGCCTATAAACGACGTAAATATAAAATTTACTAAAGCAGCACACGTTCCTTCAACGAATTACTTCAATAAATATTGTAAATACCCTAATATAAAATTTTATATAAAATCAATATATGTAGTTTATATAATGAATAACTTTGGAGAGGTCGGTACACGATACGCCAGGAGTTTGGGAATCGACAATAATAAGAAATTCATATGAAACAAGGCTATTTCGCGTTGAAATATTCTGGAACAGAGAAAATAAACAAAGGCCTTGAAAAAATTTATTTGTTTATAATAATATTAGAATTATAATTGGAAATATCAGTAATGTGAGTCAGAAATTATTTCTATTTCTTCTATGAAGTATTTTTATTCTTTAGAAAGTATTAAAACTTACAGTATAACAAATGTTTTTCAAAATTTATTTAAAACATCTACGACTACATTTTACAAATTAACAGATTATAATATATTTAAAACATATTTAATTATGTCTTAAAAAAACGATGGTTTGACGGTAAAAAACTTGCAAAGTTGTTTTCTTTTGGCGTTACTAAAATGTGCGCTAAAATTACATTTGCAGAGAAATATGTACATAACGGAATATAAAAAAAGTAGTGCATTATTATGAAGGCTGAAACTCAGTTTCTCATTTTAATTGATAATTTTTAATAACACATATTTTATAAATACATATTACTGTTTTACTTTATATACAATACTTAAACGAATTTGAAGTTTTTCTTTTGTGAGATGAAATCTTCCAATATACATTGAATACAGCATTAGCTTCTTTCTTTTTGTAACTCTTGACATTTATTATATACTTAACACAAAATACATTTAAAGAAAATTATTGCTAAAATAATATGAGTTATTGATGATCAAATGTTTAGTTCGTCAGCAACATATTGTCTCGTAATCTTGATAAACAGTGGATCAACAAACTATTGTCTCGCCTAATATTTTTCGAAAATATGCGCTAAATAAAGAGTGATTTGAAATGGTGATATTAGAAATATTCGCAGATAAAAAAGGGAAATAACAGAAATCAAAGTTCTCTGAAATTAAGGATTTTATTACCGAAAAAATTTGAATTGAACGTTAATAAATTATTCACTCACAATAAGTCTATATATACACACACAATATACACTACCGGTCATATTTATTTGCCCACCCCAATTTTATGTTTCCTGAAATACTTTCGAAAAATCTGTATTATAATTATTCAACAATATTATTAGTGGAAGTAATTCCATATGAATTTCTACGAAAATCTTAAATTGTTTATGATATATCGTAAAGGTGTCATAAATTGGAAAAATACCATAAATATTATATAGGCTAATCCCTACAGTATTAACAGTTTTACCTGCATTTCCGAAAGGTATTACCAATATCGTGTTATTGTACTAACTAATTACAATATTAGGATGTGTTATTCAAAAAGGAAAATAAATTTTATGTCAGTCATCGTTCATCTTTTGTTGCGAAAACAGTGAAATAGAGAGTTATTGTGAATATTTTAATGCAATGCCGAAGACGAAGGAATTATCTGTTGAAGTGCGTGCTATGATAATTGCTTATCATCGTACGGGTAAAAGAAATCCCGAAATTGCAAAAGAATTACGATTAAATCGCAGAACAGTTGATTATAACGTTAAAAAATTTGAAGAAAGTGGTACATTTTCCAACAAAAGAAGATCTGGACGACATCTGCAGATGACCGGCATCTAATATGGATAAGTAGACGCGATAGACGAAAAACAGCACCAGAAATTGCTGCTGAAATTAATAGAGCGCGTGCTAAACCAATTAGTATGTCCACGGTTCAGAGAAGGTTAAGGCAAGCGGGTTTATACGGAAGAATTGCTCTGCGAAAACCACTACTACGAAAGCAAAACAAGATAAAACGACTAAATTGGGCTAAAGAACATAAGAATTGGACGATTGATCAGTGGAATAATGTGTTGTGGACAGACGAATCGAAGTTTGAACTTTTCGGTAGTAAAAGGCGAATATTGGTAAGAAGATCCGCAGGAGAAAGAGTACTGCCAGAATGTATTGCGCCTACCGTAAAACATGGAGGAGGTTCAGTTATGATTTGGGGGTGTTTTGGTGGAAGATCTGTAGGCGATCTCGTCAAAATTGAGGGAATCCTAAGAAAAGAAGGCTACAAGGAAATTTTAGAAAATAACGCTGTTCCTTCAGGACTAAGGATTCTTGGCGAAAACTTTGTATTTCAAACACACTTCTGGATTGTGTGGCGATTACTTGCGTCAACTAGAAAAGCAAGGGCAAATCTCTATAATGGTATGGCCAGTTCAAAGTCCTGATCTGAACCCAATAGAGCTTCTTTGGGAAGAATTGGACCGGAAGGTTCGAGAACGTGCTCTATCATCCACTGTACTGTGGGAACAACTTCAAGAAGCCTGGGCACAAATTACAGAAGATACACTGCAAAAATTATTTGAAAGAATGCCGCGGTTATGTGCCGCAATTATCAAAATTTAATAATAATTAATGATAAAGTTTTTATATAAGAAAAATGTAACTATTTTATGTTTATTTTACACTATTGTATTGGTACAATAAATAAATTTTCAGTACATATTTGATAGTTTAATAATTTTGGCTAAAACTAAGGGTGGGCAAATAAATATGACCGATAGTGTAATACACAAACGCGAAAATTTAATATTTTCTTGTCATACCGCTGGTATCTATTACAGCTTTTAGTGTTTCAGGCATTGCAAAAATGAACTTTTGAGTTTTTTTCGCTCGTAGCACTTTTTTGCTTTCTTGTCTTGTCTGTGTTAGCTTTATCGTAGTTTGTTTTAAATGTGTTGCAATCCTTTTCAAGCTTATTCTCGGGATTTTCTTGACTTGGTTGAAAGTATCTCGTTCCCGAGCAATTAACATTTTCTTTCGACTTCTGTCTTACTTGTCTATAACACATATAATTTGTTTATATTTGTTAACTATACTTAAGACTGTGCTATATACTTTTTGAACTATTTTTGCTCATTTTATTCATATAAAACACATGTGGACAACAACCAGTCCGCGGGCCGCATTCGGCCCGTTGTAAGATTTGATCCGGCCTGCGAGGCCTTGTATTATTTCATGTCTGATACCTATCGGTAAAAATTATGAACATTACTCAAAATGCACTACTTTTAAACGCGGCCCACGAACGTAATTGCACATTAAAGTTTGGCCCACAACATGTGAAAGGTTGCCCATACCTGATATAAAACAACAACGATATGTTAACGTTATTATCCTGTTTTATGGAAACATCGTTGCAAAATGCATAGACAAAATAAAATAACTGATATGAACACAGGCTATATTGAAACTATTCACTAACTGGGACATGTGTTAATGCCACAGGGCTTTTAATGTGTTTTTTCTTCGATGTATAGGTCAATAATTTATTGACCCACTATAGTTTAAATTTTGTACAAATATTCTAAACCGTATACACATTTAAAGTAGCCATATCGATGAGTTTGTACTGACTTAAAAAGTATGCACAGAGAAAGTAAATAACAAGAGAAAACAATTTCTCGAATTAACGTATGCGCACATTTAATGTTGATCAAAGAAGGCATCATAAATTTTAAAGAAAAATATGAAAATTGAAACGTCAACACTTATTTAAGGATAAACAGAAATCGTTCTCCTTAATTACAATATGTCAGCAGTTATTTGATGAAAAAAATGATTCCCAAAGTACTGTAAACAATATTTCTCAAAAAATAATCAACCCGCCTTTCAAATTGGATCATGTAATTTTTAACATAACATAATCGAAAAATCATGCTTAAATAAGACGAAATACAAGGAAATTATAGGATGAACGAAGTGACTCAAATGTCTTAATCTATTGGGTTGGCAACTAAGTACTTTCGGTTTTTACTGATAGAAAGCGTTGCTTTATTTTTTGTATAACGTATGTTAGTGCTGTACTTTACCGTTTGTCGCGTGATAAAAGTCACATTGACGTAACTTCAGAAGCAAGTAGTGCGTGATTTTTATTAAAGCTACAAGTTGTGGGTTAATTTTAAATGGAGTGCAGAAACGAACATTTTCGACATATTTTACTATTTTATTTCCGTAAAGGAAAGAAAGCTGCTGCGGCTCACAAAAAATATGTGAAGTTTATGGTGCTAATTGCTTAACAGAGCGCACGTGTCAGAATTGTCACGATAAACCAGCTCAAACCACATCGAAAGCTGAATTGCACCCAAAAAAGATCATGCTGTCAATTTAGTGGGATTACAAAGGTGTTGTGTTTTTTGAGCTGCTTCCAAGGAACCAAACGATTAATTCTGATGTTTACTATCAACAATTAATAAAACTGGATGAAGCAATCGAAGAAAAACGGCCAGAATTGTCAAATCGGAAAGGTGTAGTTTTCCACCAAGATAATGCAAGGCCTCATACATCTTTGGCAACTCGTGGGAAACTATTGGAGCTTGGCTGGGAAGTGATGCCACATCCCCCATACAGCCCTGATCTAGCACCATCTGATTACCATTTATTTCGAAGTTTGCAGAATTCTTTGAATGGTAAAATATTCACAAATGACGATGACCTTCACTCGCACTTGGTTCACTTTTTTGCTGACAAGGACCAGAAATTTTATGAGCGCGGAATCATGCAGCTGAAAGATGGCAAAAGGTCATTGAGCAAAATGGAAAATATATAATTGATTAAAAACTATTCTTTGTTTAAAAAAAAGTGTTTTATTTTATACTACAAAACCGAAAGTACTTAGTTGCCAACCCAATACTTCCAGCCGAAGTAGCTACTTAAAATGCGTCTATTTATTCAAATGTATTATTTTATTTTACTAATGTACAAATAAATGTAACTGTAAATTCGAATACTCAAATTTGATCATATCTGTGTATATGTTGAACATGCTTTAATAAACAATATGTTTGGCATTTTTAATAAATTGGAGGTCATTTTAACCTCAAAAATGTTACGTAATGTAAATGGAATAACCATACTACTTGTTATTCAATTATGAAACCGTAATTACAGGTGAACGATATTTTAAAAATATTGAATAATAAAAAGTATATGAAATAGAGTAACCTCGATATTATGATAATTTGTTCCAAGATCAACAAAAACCATTTAATTTCAGAGAATTTAAGTGACATTTATAAATAACGTTAATAAATAGTTTCCTTGGAAACATATTTTAAGCGACATTAATATAACATTTTACGTATAAGGTAAAATGTTATATTAATGTTGTTTATTGTAGTAAGAAACGGAAAAGACTTGGATACGTACGATAATTGATGGTAAAGTTTGTTTAAATTCTTCGAAGATCAAGATCTTTGAACAAACCTTATTTTTCCAATACCCTCAAGATTTTAATAAATTTTAGAAACAAACAGTCCTATGTTTAAATACTAGTATAATAATTACCTGTGTAAATATGCCATCCTAACTTATTTACCTTTACTTTTATTTGTGCTTGTTACTTAATATTAACCAAGTTTCAAATGTAATTTTATATCAATAATATCAAAATGACTGTTTTTACTAATAATTTATTCATAACTTATTATGTGTTTAATCAAAAGTCAGTTCCTGTAGAGCATGTAGAACAAACAGTTTTAATAATAAGAATCTTCACAGATTGCTGATGTGATGTCATTTCTATCATCTAGCAAACTGTAGAAATGAGATGTAAACCTAAACAATTGCGAACATATAAGTACTATCGTGGCCATATATACATATTAGACACTATTGGCAAAACCAGGTGTTATTGTAACCGATGTATTTCTGAAAAGTGGGGCAGGTAGTAAACAAGTAACAAGATTGGATTCTAAGATTGTTAACAAAGCAGCACACTCTCTTCAACATTCACTACTGCGACATAAAAAAGGTGGGTTTGGCTTTCTAGGTGTATTATTACTGCTGATGAAATTTAATATTCTATTTTATTCTTAAAACCAAAAGAGCGTCAGGGTTGCGCGAAGAATGACAACCTTTGTCTCCAAAGCCAAAAGAAGCAAAATTCATCGTTTTAGAAGGGTAATTGTGGATACATTCTTTTAGGATAAGAAGGGCATCATACGCATACATAGGTTTCCTGACAGAACAACCAATAAACGCAGAATACTACTCAGAATTACATTTAGGCCCAGTAAAAACTGCAGTACAAAACAAACGTAAAAATCAGAAATGTACTTGTGGATTTATTTACTTGATTTACAGGATATTATACTTCCAATTGCGAAACAGAAATTAGAATACATATTATATTGCAAGTAATGCGAAAAACTTTTACTGTCATGTTGATGCTTATTAGACTACTAGCTCAAAATTTGGACTGTGAACTTTCTAAGATAACAGTAATCGATTTTTTGTTATTCATATATTTTTAAAGTTTAAAATTTTAAAACGAAGTTTTCAGCTAGCAAATATAGACAACATGACTAACGGTGATAGGGACACCATCACATTTGAAGCATTACTGGAAATGTAATAAATAATTATTAAAATGAAATATGTCAACCATGTACAGAAAAGAATAGGCACAAAACTTTTAAAAGTACTCCAAGCATTGGAAATAGAAGAACGCGGAAGACCGATAAGTTAATAAAGAAACTAACTAAATATTAGTGATTACACACTTTTGACGAATACGATCATTCTCCACCCTTAAACCAAGAATTTTAAGAAACCGTTCATCCAATTTATAAAAATCTTTCTTCTACGAATTTATTAGAAAGAATGTACAAGAAATGCGATCAATAATGAAAACTTTAAAGCTATTGTGTGGCAATTTACTTCGAATCATATTTTTCGGCTTCAAAAATTATCCAAATTACTGTGTCCCTTGCAACATGCATAGTTCAGGAACTAGAATTACTGAGAAGAGGTCAATAGCTAAAACCTATACGTGAATAGAGAAAAATCAAACTTAGAATTTAGAATTAACTTTTTGTAAAATTTCATTTTTAACATTACGAAACTGATTACTAAAAAACTATTAATGTTTTGAAATTCCATTCGTTTATAAAATATATTTTTCTAAAAGATAATTTATTACCTTTTTATGTATAAAATGCAGAACAATTTCAATCAATAATTTTATTGAAATTTTAAAAGAGTTTGTTTTGTCTATTTTGTGCCTTGATAGATTTTTCTGTCACTTAATGCATGTTGTTATGAAGAGTGAATTTCTTTTTATTTTTGGTGTCTTTGTGTACTTTTGTTAAATAACATACTTCGATAAAATAACATGATCAATAAATATTTTTACAAAAATGATATTTATTTGATTCGAAACCTCTCCTCCAAAAATATTCACAAAATACATTTTTCTCTCTAACAAGTAAACCTAAAAACTAATCAAAAATAGATGCGTCTGCAGCCATTAAATTTTTCCTAGGGAAACTGAAGCTTTCTGAACAACGATGACAGTGTTCAAAAACGCCGATACTACATCATGTCATGAAATTTTAATTTCGTTTATTAATTTCTTTGTAACTATTGAATTATAATTTTTAAAAAATTAAACACTTTAAACGCTTCTCATACATATATTTTCGCATAAAGAGAACAGAGGAATAATTTTCATTTGTTTTATGTATATATGTATGTATTTATAGTTTACACTCGTTGTACAACTGCACGCATTTTCTCACACCTTTCTTATTACTGATAAAACATATGATGAATGCTAACTTACTACATCAATAAAGAGTTTTACTTTAAGCGAATATTTAATAGAAAAATAATTAGAGCAGTTACATTCCGAAAAGGAAACCTTTGCGAAGACATAAATGTTATTATATAATTAATTAATATATATAAATACAAAAAATATTTCACTTGTATTCGATGAAAACTATACACACACCTAGATCAAATACGTGAATATGTAAATCTTCGAAACAAATATTTAACTTGTTTCGAAGATTTACATTGCATCTAAAAAATAAAAATTCAATTTAAATAAAATAAAATAAATCCATAAAACCCAGACCGCCTTTAATTATACTCAAATATCAAGGCTGCATATCTGAATAGATGATTAAGAAAACAAATTCTTCCCACAAATGAATTATATAACAACTGTACAATAAGATAAATACCTGTCACTTATTTTGTTTCATTTTAATGCATTTTGTACACTGATTCAACACTATCGGCTAAGTCAACAAATTTTGAGAATTGTAAAAAGCAAATTTAATTTAAAAATCGTAAGGAAACTAATACATGCTATCAAAATTCTAATGAAAGGCAATTACTATTGTTCCTTGTTATAAAACTAATAAGTACAACGTAACCTACAATTGTACTCGAAAAACAGTTCGCTCCGATAAAAATATGATAGGAAACTTCAACAACCCAATAACTACAAAATATTCGACACCTATTCTCACAACGGCCCAATTGTATATTAGCAATTGAAACCAATTTTGCAAATCATTTTTGTGTCTTTTATAACTTTTGAATGGGTAGAGTTACAGCTATTTCAAAAAACAAACATTTTTCTCCTTTTGCGAACTAAACGATAAAAATACAAGTTTCTTGTTTTCAAGAAAAAGGTACATTTCTAGAGATATCTTGAAAATATTAGAACACGTTGGGATTTTTATATTGCCTATTTAATTATTAAAAGAGAAATTTTAAATAAACACCTTTGGGAGACACCTCGTAAAGATAGCACTTCCTTGTATGTAAGTGTCTTTCGAAGAATGCCTTGAACTGCATTTTTACCTGTGCAGAACTATGAAACGGTAGAACGCAAAAAAATTTATACAAGTAGGCTCCTTTCATTTTGCAAAATGGCAATTACAATAATAATTTACTTAAGTTTGACAGCTCGAAAGTTGTGACATTACTATTGGGCCTCTAAAAATGGATTCATAAAATAAAGAAGCATTCAAGAAAAACCTGTAAAATAGTGAGACGAAGAAGAATGAAAATAAATGTTTAATATTCTAAACCTCTTTACAGTTCCACCAAATTCGATCAAAATCGAAATATGTGAGCTGTCAAACTTTTCTCGTATATTTAGATAACAATACAATTAAAAACTTTTAAATCCTATATGATCTTCATCAATGAATAGATAAAATATTTTAACATTACACAACAGGCTCTGAAAGCAAGTAAATGGTGCCGTAACATATGTACATCCCTTGTCTTGAGTTCTACGTAGTAAATGCAATAGTCACGACTTAGTTATGTAGGAAAAGTAGCTTGAAATATATTCTTTTTATTTTCGAATATAATAACTAATAGTCCTTAATTAACAGCATAATAAATGCATGTATGCTGTGAGCTTTTCAGATATATTTGCATGTCCTCAAATCTTTCCGAAATCTTCTGGTTGCAGTACATAGATCTATTAAAGTTAGTCTTGATATGGCTGCTTTAGTTGTTTGTAATTTCAATTCTAATAGCTAATGCATATCGTTATCGCACTAAAATCGTTTCCCTTGAAATGTGCTTTTCCTTAAAATTTCCTTTTGCATTACTAAAAGATAGAAGAAGAAGAATCATAGAAGGTTGAGCTTGGACTGCAAGAGAAAGGAGTATTTAGGAAATGGAAGCTCGACAGATCCAATCGACAGTTATTTACATATTAAAAATATCACAAATTGAAAATTTTTACCGTCTCTATTAACACACTGTGCAATGTGTGTGTATAATGATATAATAAATTTTAAACAAGACAATTACACTAGTTTGAGAATCTATTGTATTCAATACATACTTATTTAATCACTGCAACTTGTGCGAGCTTTTTTCAACCTCACTGAAAAAAACTCGCATACGTTGCTTGCAGTAGGTTAATTTAAATAAATTAGTCCTTCGAATGAGAAGTTTTAAATGATGGAAATAAATAAATAAAGTAATTCACTAAATTGAAAATAAAATATATAATTGAAACCAAATATTCTTAGATTTGCAGCTACTAAATAGCTTGCCCTGGGTGTTAATGCAATTCCAAGTGAGCAGGTCCAGAATGATGATAAGTATGTAACCACAACGTTGGACCAATCTCTTCTGAAATTTTCTTATGCCGAGATCGTGCGCACATATTGATATTTATCGGACAGCAACGGTTTAATAATTATGCTTCGATAAGCGATATCGTGGTCTAATTATCATTAAACTAATATTTGTGTTCTTCTTGGTTAACTCGAATTGTCCTTGACGAAATATTAATTACGTTTTTTCTTAAATAAACTATTAAGTCTTGTGTTACCAACAACGTGGTAACACAAGACGTAGTAAGGTTTGCGTCACGTCCTGGAAAACCATCTACATCTAACCAAACGTCTTACCGAACTTGTGTAAGCACTTAGCTGTCGCTGAAATTGTCATCGTAGGATATTTACGTTACTCACATAAAACTTCGAAAACTTTGTATACTCATTTCAACAAAAACTGTTACCTGCATCACATACAATGGATAACTGAATTAACACTGACTAGGTGTATTAGAGAGAAGATATTTCTACCTATTTTCTCAGTCCCATATTGCTATTAGCTGTCTCTTCATAGAATATTGGTCTCGTTATATATTTTGTTTTTATTTGGACTATTATTTTATTTTGGTCCGCTATGAACTTACCATTATTAAATATATGTGTGTGTGTGTGTGTGTGCGCGCGCGCGCGCGCGCGCGTATGTACGCGTGTGTGTATGTGCGTGTGCGCGTGTGCGTGTGTGTGTGGATGTATATAGTATTTACTCTAATATTCAAAAGAGGGTTTATATCCTTAATAAGTTTAATTTAAAAAAGTTTATAAAACGTAAATACAATATTATATAAATAACAACATAAAATTTAACGTATTTGCTAAATTGGAAAATTAACGAGTGACAATGTCTAGAAATAAATAAATTTTTTATTTACATTTGCTCTGCACCTATAGCAGATACAAAATTAATTATAAAAAATTTATTTTATATGTATGATTATACAAAAAACAAAAAATTATTCATTCAGTAAATTCTAGATAACACCATTCTCACTTAATTAAAATACTTTCTTTTCTTGACAAAATATCTCTCTTACACGTCCGATGTACATAAACTACCAGTTACACTATTTGAAAGCCATTACTGGTAGTTTGTATATTTGCTTTTATTAGGTCACGATTGATCGAATTGTTATATTAGGACTGCAATAATCGTTCTGTTGAATGCCATCAGTAAACTTTTCCTACGTAGTTAGAGAAAATTTCATAAGGTGAGAACAGTTTCATGTCATTCAAAATGTTTTGAATATAACAAAATATATTTAATAAACAATAAGTAATGTATAATAAAAAAAAATATTTAAAAACCTATTTTGAAAGTTCCTTTTTATTAAAAAACATAAAATTTAACATATTAATATTTAAATATACTAACTTCTTTTAAGTACGTTAAAATCTTTTTCTACATTCGCAAGACTCACAAGTATATTGACCTTTTACACCAAATTTAAATTTATAACTAAACCTTACCGAAAAGAGTAAATTATTTTTAATTTGAATAACAATAATGAAGTCGCAAAACAACTTTTTTATGTGTATGTATTTTGCTCGTGGCATTGAATTAAATCTATAGTCTGAAAAACTCAACACAACTACCAATTCAATAAAAATATTTGAATTAATTAATATTCAGCAGACATATGTACAAAAAATACACATTTGTATTAGTAGATAAATAAAAGTGAAATACCATAAATAACTATAATAATTATAACCCATTTATTTGTACCATTGTAACTTAAATTCATAATGAATTTGAATTATATAATTAGTCGAAATTTTATGCATATATGATTAATTTCCTCTGAAATTACTTAATTAATTATAATTAAAATGGTGATTCTAGATTTTTAATAAAATATTTAACGCCGTAGTACGTAAAATAACTCATTATCAAATCCTTATTGTTGATATGTAGATATTTTATATATAGATATATAGATATAGATATATATAGATATATATATATATATATATATATATATATATATATATATAGATATAGATATATATATATATATATAGATATATAGATAGAGAAAGTCACTGATAATCGTCAGGTAGGACGATTCATAATTCTAAATCGATAATTCTAATACAGAAATGTATTGTCAGTCGTTAAAGCACACGAGGCCATCAATGACGAAAGTGTGCGATATAGAGTATTTCGATATTTTTGAAATTTTCTGTAGAAAACCATGTTTTTTACTGTCAAGTTAAATAGTGCAACACCATGTTGGTGTAGTTGATATAATTAATCGTTTTATGGCAATATTCTGCCTTGTTAAACATTTGTTTATCTGCTTTTTTACATTAAACTACAATGTCAACCTTTACCAGATGTCTGTAATTTAAAATAATAGTAAATAATTATTTGTCAAATTTTGAAGTTTGTCAGTTTAACATTAATTACTTTCTCTTCAATTATTTGCCTAATTTTTGTGATATCGCCAGCAATTTGTAATGTACACTTTCAACGTATACGCTGATATGTGTGTATGGTATACATATGTATATAATGTTTGGGTTTTGCAATGGAAATGCGTATTTGGCAAAAGAAGAATATGTAATACGGTAGCCATACCAGCAGTACCTCGTATTTTGTAATAACATACTAATGATTTATTGATGATTGTACACCATGTTGTCAAATCTACACTTCTTTTAAGCAATTCATATGGCTTAACTAACGACAATACAACATTTCTATATTAGGATTGTCGACTCAGAATCAATCATAAAATCGCCCTACCTGACGATTATCCGTGAATTTCTGACCAGTCTGTATATATAATATGTGCGTATTTGTATGTGATCATTTCCTTCTAATTTAATTAATTAAATTAAATGTTTTTAAGTAGGACTTATTTTTATATAATAACTACACGCAATTTTGCTAACTTTAATTTCAATTATTTCATACAAATATCCTGATGTTTATTACTTAGCGAATGACATTTATTTTTGATTTATATTATTTATATTTCAATGATGAAGTTTTATCTAATGAGAAACATATTATATTATTTCTTAAAAATATTTTCCATTAATTTAATATCATACTAAAATGTTAAATTACCAAATATTTAAAAACAGTAATACAAGGTCATTCTTGTAACATGTAACAGCCAACCTGCTTTGTAATAATTGATAATAGCTTCATAATTGTGGCGTTTTTACATTTCTTTAATAATATCATTTTATGGGTAAAATTATGACATTAAAAAGTTTTTTCGTATCCTGTATTCAACTTTCTTACTTCAAATGAAGCAATATATTTCTTTAATTTCTATTGACAAGATTTTTAGAAAATCTACAATATCCTTGCTACCTATGTAAGTTTCATAGCAAGAAAAGTGTACAAAATAATTTTAATGAATCACATCGTACTATGTCATGAAAGTACAAAAAAGAACATGAATCCTTTTTTAAATTATGAAACTTGATCAAAATAATCACGTCTTATTACATATATTTTTTTAAAACAAATCAGCAATATACTACAATATATGAGTAAATTTCATAAATAGAAAATGAATGAGAGTCATTAGCAAGTCTTACTATTAGAACGTTATTATTTTTAAAAACAATGTCATGAAATAAATTTGACATTTCAATTTTGACAACCCTTTGTAATAATTTGTCAAACCATTCATGGTTATAAGTTGCAACTGTGTAATTTTTAGTAAATTCTATAATAATACAGGGTCAATAAATTTTTGTCATTGAACGTTATAACGTTATTCTGAACGCCATGCTGTTTTCATAACGTCCTGAAAAAAGGGGTGATACAACGGTGCTGCAAGGAGGCCTAGACAAGTTGTGTCTTTAAAGTAAAATAATGGCAATATGAATAAACATAATTATCATTTTTAGCCACATTATATTATAGCTCTTATGATGTTCACATGGGTTGTTATTAAATATAAAATAACATACAAAGGTATGATATAGTTTACCCGGATCTCACTTAATAGGGCAACAAAAGCTTAACCGCAGAAAATTACTTATCTTTTGACAAAATAAACTTTTATTTTTAGAAAAATGTTTCATATTGCATTTGCCAGTGGAATAGTTTTTCGATGTAATGGAGCGCCAGCCTTTGATGCAAGAATTATAAGGGAATACTTATACAACCATGTATTAATACACATGGACCTTTCAATGGCCCGCGGACTCAGAATTCAATGTCGCTGAACTATAGTGAAGAATTAAATATTGTTTGCAGTGCGAAGAGCAGACACAAAGTTTAAAAGAATGAGAACAAACATATAACAAAATAAAATATCTACAGCCACGCGTTAGAGAAAAAGAATTACGTACTCTCTCTTTCCAAAAAAAATAAATAAATAAATTTTTCATTTGCAAAATGTACATTCTCTATCGCGTAAATAGCCGAAATTGCGTCATTTTAACGATTTTAGTGGCACCATGTTGGAAGATTAATTTATGTCAACATTTCTAAATAATCAATTCAGACATTTTGCTCACAAAAAACTAAGATGTGACGCATTTAAGCGACAATAGTTTGTCTCAAGTGAATAAACAAACGAAGAGCCAATATTAAGTTCTTCGCTAAAACGGCAAAAATGCCACGGAAAGAAGAAGAGAGAAACACGCCGAGGATGTTGATAATAGATACTCAAATAGATCAATTAAATCCATTATATTATTATATATATATTATATTATTCATGACATTCATCTGAAGAACTTGGTATTAAATTCAAAGCTCATTCCACATCGATTAATGAATTACCAAAATTGTTATCAACTAGGCATTCCACGATTCAGAAACTAAGAGATAAGGTGATTAATGCTCATTACTTTCTATTATTCCAAGGGTATTATTCATAATAAGTTAATTCAATTTTTGTAGCTTAAGTATTGTCTTGATGTTTTGAAGCCTGCTAATGCTGTATTCATCGTGTTCGCTCTGAAAACCCCGATACTTCATGAAGAGAAATATTTCGAATAAATAAAATTATGTTTGTCAATATTCGTTTATTTGTTAACCATTATTACGACTACGAAGCAACAAAAAACGAAAAATATTGTATTTGATTGCATTTAAATTGTTATAAAAATTTATAATGGCAACCTTAACACACATACATCTATAATCACGAAATATTTTGAATAATTTAAAAGGCACTTAGAAAACACATTGTATTCATGTACTTTTAAAATATTTATCTTACAAGGTTAAGATAAGTAAAAGTTTTGAAACTCATACATATATGCAGTTATAGACCATTTATTTTAATTATAACTAATCTATCTATTTAGAAGAAAGTTAATATGTACCGGTATCTGTACAAGATTGCTCATAATATAAAACGATGTAGTATTGTGAAGATAGATTGAACTCGGTATACAGAAGAATTTTAAAAAGCTTTTTTTAATTGCTATAGTCAACTTGTTAGTAGAATACTGGAATAGTAAACATTGACGTATACTAATACTATTCAGACTATTTTATCAAATAAAATAATGAGCGAGGTTTATTTGGAGTGAGTTATAATTTATATAGTGCGCATTATATTGGCAAAAAGCGACCCTATTGTGTGTCATTATACCAAAACAAATCATTCTTAAGATAAGTTTTCTAACTTATATAGAATTACAGTCACTAATTAATGGCTTTTAAATATGCTACACCAGCAAATAATATGTTGTGTATAGAATGGTTACGTAGAACCAGTACAATCAGTAGAAAATTAATTAAGTAAACAGATAAGACATTTTTGAAAAACCTCTTGAGCTTGGAAAGACCATTTTGAAAATGTATGTATCGAAACATCCGAACATTTAAAAAAACAAAACTACATTAAATGTGTCAGTATATTTATGAAATGGCAGATAAAATAATTAAAAAAAAGGGGCACTACTAAAACGGCGACGATGGTTGGTCCTTAACTTTTTTAGCAAGTATCGTCCCAAAATATTTTATGTAAATTGCGCCGGATGGTTAAATTGACATTTGTAAATTACGACGATGGTCATTTTGTTCATGTAATTTTATGAGATCCTTTAGATCAGTACAAACTTAGTACGCTGTATGTAAGTTAAAAAATGCTTTTAAAAACATTGCTGTATTCATCTAAAATAATTTCAAGGGCAGAGAAATTTGGTATTTTTTTTGCAATTCTGGAAACAATAACTTCAAGTTGTATTACAAATAGGGACTACTACAAATCGTAAAAAATATTACCATAAAATTTGATAACTATATTTATACAAATTATATTAAAAAATTATACAAATTGTTTTAGATGGATTAGAAGTAATCACTGTAAAAAATCTAATATATTGTATAATAGGCACTTATACAAATTGTACAAAAACAATAAAAATCAATTGGCTGTTCAATTACTATAATAAATTTTGTAGTTTAGTTCTACAAAGTAAGTTAAATATTAATCATGTATATTTCCTGAAAGTAACGTTGATGGTTGATATAAAACCCCTTCTCACGTTAATTTTCGTATTCTATATACATATTTCGACAACTAAGTTATCATCATCGGCAGATAATTAAACAGTGTTCCACCTAGAAAACTGAAGTAAAACCCCGATCGAAAAATCCAAACTAGACATATTTGACTCAATGGAAAATTAATGCGTGTATAATAAGAAAGTAAAACCTAGGTTAACTTGCATTTACTACTGTGGGCAAAAAATAGTAAGACTTTTTAATTTAAATTTCGCGCGAAAACCCATTCGTCGAAATATTTTTTTTCTAGGTTAGTATGACTGTCAGTGACATCTGTGCCAAATGTCACATCAAAATAATCATTAGTGTTTAGTATACGCTTGTCTTTCTGAAGTACAAAAAGTGCATTCGGCGATTTTTACAATGAGTGAAATTATTCGATAAAGAAGTTCCATTAAATTTTGTGTACGGAATCAAATTTCTGGTGCCGAAACGTTCAGAATGTTGCAAAAGGCCTTCGGTGATAATTGTTTGTCGCGAGCAAGTGTTTTTGATTGGTACAAATTATTCAAAGAGGGTCGAGAACGCATTGATGACGAACCACGTCTAGGACGGCCATCAACATCAACTGATGATCAACAAGTCAATAGAATCAAGGAATTGGTGCTTGAGAATTGCCGATTAACAGTCAGAGACCTTACTGGCATCGTTGGAATATCGGAAGGATCAGCAAAAACCATTTTGAAAGATCATTTGGGCCTAAGAAAAGTGAAAGCACGATTTGTTCCAAAATCACTCAATTTTTTCGAAAAACAGCGTCGCGTTGACGTCTGTGAAACAATGCTTTCCGACTATCAAGACAAAATGAAAGGCATCATAACTGGAGATGAGACTTGGATCTACGCTTATGACTCGGAAAGAGACGATTAGTCGGCCGAATAACGTATCAAAGGTGAGCCGAAGCCCAAAAAACCACGTCAAAGCAAGTCAAAAATCAAGGTTATGTTGACAGTTTTCTTCGATTATCGCGGTGTAGTGCACTCCGAATTCCTTCCGACCGGCCAAACTGTCAACAAAGAATACTATTTGAGTGTTATGCGTCATTTGCGCAATGCTATTCGTAAAAAGAGGCCAGAATTATGGGCCGACAACTCTTGGTTTTTGCATCACGATAATGCACCGTCGCATACTGCATTAATTCTTCGTGAGTTTTTCGCCAAATTTTCAACCAATATCGTGCCGCAACCACTGTATTCGCCTGATTTAGCTCCGTGTGACTTCTGGCTATTCAGCAAACTCAAACGACCGCTCCGGGGAAACCGTTTTGAGTCAATAGAAGGCATTAAACATGAATCGCTACGCGCATTGAAGGCTATTCCTGAAATTGACTTTAACTGTTTCGAGAATTGGAGGAAACGTTGGCACAAGTGTTTTGGGGCCAGGGGGGATTACTTTGAGGGGGACGAAATAAATTTGGAAGAATAAATTAAGAATTTAAAAATTATGAACAAAGTCTTACTATTTTTTGTCCACAGTAGTATATAGGAACAATTGTAATGAATACCTAGCAAACTTAATTTATAATATTATTAAAAGCGTGAGAAAAAAAATTAAGAAATCTTCCTGTCCAGACGAACGGTGAATTAAAATAGAAGTTTTAGAAAAAAACCTGAAAGAATAGGTAAGCATGAACAACTAATATAAACAGATGTGAATAAAGCCAAATCACTGAATAAATCCTTCTTGAAATATCAAGTAAAGAGGAATTATGTATTTGCGTATAATAAATCCATCTGAAAAAATCTGGAAGGTTTATTATAGCAACGTTTATCTGATTCGAATTCTTTCTAGATCCATTTTTGAGGGGTATTTAGGTATTAGTATAGTGACATAAAGCACCTTCCTAATCACGAAGGAAAGATTAAGTTGGAATGTTTTAATTTGGAGAAAATGCAGATATTTGAATCATACAAAACCAATCTATTAGACAAACCATAGTTTTTGCAAACGGCATTGATAAATGTGCACTTTTTAGTTAATTACTACAAGAGAACGGCATATAATATACGACTTTTATAATAGAATACCGCTTGATATAGAGCGTTAGAACTACCTTTAAATATTCAGTATGAATTCATCACACATACACTATCGCTCATAAGTATTTGGTCACCCTTGTTTCATTACAGTTTCTATAGAAAAGTTATAATTATAAAATTTATTTCTGTAGTAAGAAATAAGTTACATAGTAAACATTAAAATCTATAAAAGCTTATTCAAAAGTAATTATGCGATTACCCTATTATTCACAATGAATGATAATACCCTAACAAAACTCCAGGTAGAATAATTGCACTTAAAGGATTAGATCTCTCAATTCTTGGAAATTTTCGATTGTTATGATTTTATTTTAAGGTATAGTGTTATTGTAAACTATTAAGTATTTATACTTGGGTATTTTGGCAAAATTGCAGTTAGTTTTTGTGAAGTGCTCATAGTGATGACATCACGTGCCTAAACGGAAAGAATTGAGTGTAGAAACACGATCGTCCATAATCGCATACCATAAAACTGGCAAAAGCAACCGTGAAATTGCCACAGAACTTAAATCAGTCCACAGTCAGAAAAATAGACGAAAAACAGCCCCAGAAATCACAGCAGAAATGAATGCTGTTCGTTGAAAACACATAAGTGTTCCCACAGTTAAACAGCGATTAAAAGAAGCCGATCTTCATGGACGAATTGCAATGCGGAAGCTGCTTCTACGCAAGCAAAATGAGCGAGATTTTCGGTTCACGAAGACGTGTTTTCGTGAGGAGATCTGTGGGTGAGCGTGCCCGGGAAGATCTCTCGTAAAAATCGAAAGTATAATAAAAAAGGAACGGTATAAGCGCATATTATAGGAAAACGCAATCTCTTCTGGAATTAAAATTTCGGGTCAGAATTTTATCTTCCAACAATATAATGACCCGAAACACACTTCCAACCTACACATCTGCTGTTAATATGTGGAGGAGCCTGCAAGAGGCAGCATGGGGTAAAATAAAACTTGAGGCATTACGAAAATTAATCGAAAAAATGCCACGATTGTGTTCTGCAGTGATTAAAAATAAAGGAGGGCATATAGACGAGTTTAAAATTAGATAAATATATTATACATTTATTTTAGATGTAAAAATATATATTTTTCATATGTGTAAATAATAAAAAGATATTAGTATTTCAATTTTGATTTTTGTTACAATTTGTGGGTTAAATACCAGTGACCAAATACTTATGAGCGATAGTGTATAATAGAACAAATTTTAATCGCTTATACACCTTCTGCACATTATGTTACAACTATGGAAGTATGCCTACCTGAAATATTAACTGGAAATAACTTTCGCGTAGCACAGAAATACAATTAAAACAAATAATTCCAAACTTCTGCGAATAATAAAATGACTGTTTAAAGCATGGGTTATAGAATTTCCTATTTAACGACAAACTAATTATCACTTTAAATAAAAGTAAGTCATAATGCACCATCATCTAACTTAATTTTCTGATAAAAATGTACGTTCTTAAGTATTATCAAATAATTACTATATGGTTTGTTATTAATGTAGTATCTTCCATTTTGTTTTTAAACATTTTTCTGTCTCCCGTGTAATTATATTTTTCATTTTTCACAAATTCCTAAAATAGCCAAACTTTTATCAGCGGCTGTGTATGTATGTATATTTCATTTTATTTTCGTTTGAAATAAGAAAGTATTAAAACAAAACAGAAGTTATAAAAAGATTACTATTATTTGACTTTAAAATCCGGTTGCCAATATTGCATATTTATATCTGGCGTTAACCTGAATAAAAAATATTTATAAATTAATTTCTTGATATATTCAATCGAGCGTGGAATTTTTTTCTAATATTATGAAAGGTTGTCTATGATAAATGTATGTTACTTATATTAATCTCTAGCATTTATTGTCAGATAAGCAGAAATTATATGGTTTATTATTACCACATTTTAAACAATCCGAAGCAAGCAGACGAAATTATTGCTGAGTAATTTGTTGCTATTGTAAAATTTATTGTTCAAATGAACAGCAGCGTTTCTTATATAAAGTCTCAATAATATATACGATTTAAACAATGTTTTAACGTCCTTCGTGATATATGTATTCCGATAAGACTGGGTATTTACAAGGTTAAAGATTCTATAAAATTAAAAAAAAATTCACACTACTTACAGGTACCGACAAACATGTATTAAGTGTTTGTTGAATATACATAACACTATAGCTTAGAAAACAAACATTATTTACTAAAAACTGACATACAATACCTAAAAAGAATATCAAGAGCTTACATAGTGACTCAAAGTGAAAATCATACATACATTGTTGGAAGTTTGCCTGTATATCAATAACGCTGCAAAATACGAACATATACCGGCATTTGTCTAATTCATCGGTAGTCACATGTGTTGAAGAAAGAAGGGCGCAAATGTTTTTTAATAGAGTTACGCACTACGTCTTGTCAAGAAAACGTGAAAAAATAGAAACAGACGTATTCGGAGAATTTGTATGTATTATACACACATACATATATAATACAGATAAAATAGTGTTTTGACTTTTGACTTATGAAGTTTGTCTTTTCTACGGTTCCAATATTGTTATATTCCTTAAATTTTACCGGTAATTTATCATATTTATTTCATCATCCTTATAAGTTTACACTTAGATAACCTACGCAGGCAGTACATTATCACATCTGACAACAATATAAATATAGTACTTAATTTGACATCCTCACTTCCTATCGACCATAGTGATCAGGTGATTGGAAAACATTCCTGATATTACCTATATCAGTGAAGTAAATTTTACACATTAAAAACAAATATTCAAAAATCTTGCTATATACATATATATATACGTATATATAAATATACATATAGTGTGTATATATATATATATATATATATATATATATATATATATATATATATATATATATATTGTATATACAACCATGCTCAGATGTATTAGACACCCCAGGTAAAAACGCTTATTCTCGATATTATCCAAGTCTGACGGAAATTAACCGTAAAAATAGTTAATGGTATTTACAGAAATGCGTTTTTGAATACCCTAATTAATCCCCTATTGAAAAGAATAGGTGGAAAGGGGAAATTGTGGATTAGAAATTTAGTGTCATCATGAGTTTGTGGTAGAGATCAATTAGATTATCCTATTTTTTCACGTTGTGTCAGTTATTTGTTGAAGAAAAATGCCTAAAACACGCGAGTTGTCGGTAGGGGAGCGCACCCAAATAGTGCTACTGCATTCTCAGAAGTTATCAATAGCTGCAATTGCAAAAAAAAAATGTTCGCGATGTGCAGTTCGTACAACCATTAGTCGCTATCAGGAGAGTGGGTCGTTTGTTAACAGACCAAAAAGTGGCAGAAAACCCTGTACCTCGATTAGAGAAGACAGAATTTTAAAAAGACTGGCTCTCAGTGATAGGAAAAAATCATCGAAACAGCTCGCCAGTGAGCTGAAACAGCGTTATCGCGTAACAGTTTCTGCGCAAACAGTGAAAAGGCGTCTCCAGCGTGCTGGTTTACGAGGGTGTAAAGCGCGACGTAAACCGCTTTTAACTGACGCTCATAAAAAGAAGCGGTATTTATGGGCCAAACAACATGGAAATTGGACAATCGAGAAGTGGTCGAAGATTCTTTGGTCTGATGAATCGAATATCGAGGTATGTAAGTACATCTTCATGACTAATATTCTTATCGTTGTATGCGATTCAGTCTACATGTAACATTAAACAAAATTAATCCTGTCTAAGTGCTAACTTTCTTCTTTTGCCTGGCAGCTTTGGGGACTACCTGGGACGCTATACGTTCGGCGTAGGCAAGGGGACGCTCATGAACCACAATGTATCATTCCCACAGTAAAATTTGGAGGTGGTAGTATCATGGTTTGGGGTTGTATGTCTGCATACGGTGTTGGAGAAGTGTACCTGTGCGATGGACGGATGAATAGCCAACGCTATTTAGCCATGTTGGAGGAAGTATTAGAACCGTCTGTGCTAAAACTATTCGACCAGGATATTCCACAATACATTTTTCAGCAAGATAATGCGCCCTGCCACAAATCGGGAGCTGTAATGCATTGGTTCGAGGAAAACACAGTGGAGGTATTGGATTGGCCGCCACAAACTCCCGATTTGTCGCCCATTGAAAATTTGTGGCGTATCTTAAAAACTAAGATCACGGAATATAAATGCCTGTCAAAAGCAGAATTATCAACAAAAATTCGCGAAATATGGGCTGCAATACCACCGGCAGAGTGTTACAATTTAGTAGCAAGTATGCCTCGACGAGTGTGTGCTGTCACTAAGGCCAAGGGCGGAGCGACAAAATATTGATAAATTATACTATATTACTAAATAACACTTTGTACATAATTTTCACAACAGTTTTATTTTCCTCACCTCTCTTTTGACTAAACTATATAAACTATATATGTATGTATGTACATAAATTCGTGTCTAATACATTTGAGAATGGTTGTATATATATATATATATAATATAATAATATATAAATACAATTTTTATACATACAAAGGGTACTAGGAAAGTTCTGCCATATAGCTTTGCCTATTTAATTTTTTCAAAGTAATTTCCTCTACACTCAATACACCTCTCCATCCTCCGAAACCAATCTTTAAACCAGTTGTGCCAAGTTTCACTAGGGAGTAAAGCACACTCGTTGTCTCAAGTCCGCAGAAGGTCCTCATAACAGGAAAACCGCCTCCCTTTTAGCTTCATTTTCACATGCGGGAACAGTGCAAAGTCGCAGGGAGCAACATCTGGACTGTAGTGAGGGTGCTCGAGAAGTTTCAATCCTGTCATGATCAAATATTTGGTGCTGGCTTTGGCGCGGTGAGCTGGGGCATTATCGTGATGGTGGAACCAGGTGTCCATTCTTGACTTTGGCCGTAGGTTCTTCATAGATACAATCACTTTAGGCAGGCACTGTTCAGTATACCACTTATCTGTGAATGTCTTCTGTGTATTCGAAACGCCGCGTTCCACAATTCCACTCGATTTGAGAAATACAGTTATCATTTTCTTCTTTTCAGATCGGGATTTTCTGACAACTACGGGTGTGTCCTCATCATCAAAGACCTAAACTTTGTTTTGAGCTTTGGTCGGCACATCGTAATAGTACAGCCAAGTCTCGTCACCTGTCACGATGTTGTTCACATACCGAGTTTGTCCCTTATTAAAATTTTTTAGCATCTCCCGGCACCAAGTCACACGTCGTGTCATCTGCTCTTCAGTCAGTCGATGCGGCACCTAGAGAGAACATAGTTTCTTCGCGTGCAAATGATCATGCGGAATCGAACGAATTGCTGGGGCATTTAGGCCTGAAGTACCCTCTACCTATTGGTAGGTCACTCGCCTGTCCTCGTCAAGCATTTTCCTCACAGTAGTAACGTTTTCCTCCGTAACTAACCTTCGTGGCATTCCCGGCCTCTCAGCATCCTCCACAGTTAAATTTCCCCTTTGGAATTCTCTATACCACCTTAATATCATTGTGCGATGTAGACAAACATCACTTAGTGATGTTTGTGATGTAATATTTGATGAAGCACCCGTCTATGTTTAGACCACGCACGAAATTATAACGCAAAAATGCCCTTATCTCATTTTGTGACCACGATGCCATCACAAGCACTTTATGTCTCAACATGCAGTAACAAGCAGCTTCCTACGATTCATTGTTGAGTCATATTGCAAAACTTTCTTAGTACCCTTTGTACGAACACAAAAGATCAATTCTAAGTAAAAAAAAATAGCATTGTCATTCTTCCTAACGGTTTTTAGTCGCCATAAGGGAACTAATTTTTCAGTCAATGTACATAGATAGTATTTTGTTCCACTCTTCTTCAAGCCCATTTTTTAAATTCTTCTGGCAAACGATGTTATAAATGTTCAATAACGTTTAAATCTGGAGAATGAAGGATATTTGTAGCACATTAACCTAATTATATAAGAACCATTCTTTTTGCGACGTAAAAGGGAATGGTTTGAGTTATTTGCATAGTATTCAAAATTCCTTTTGGGCACTGAATTTTAGATTGTATTTTAATAAATCTAGATATTACCGTTTATTGATTAATTCCATTATATTATCTATAAATTGAAGATTTACCATTCCCTGTGTCGACATGCACCCTCTGCAACCCGACTCACCTTTATATTCAACAATTGGTCTTAAATTCTTATTTCTTAGAACCACAGTTGAGTTACTAGAAAAGACTAACTGGATAATTTCAAATCTACAGAATAATTGTGAAAATTCCGTGATTTATTTTACTGTATAATTTTGTTATGGTAAATAAATTGTTTTTTAATAAGTGGTTTTTTATATTTTATGTATGTATACTAACTACACATATTATAAGTTACACACACATATGTATATAATTTTATTTATATTGAGTAGTAGTGTTTCCGTTGATGATGTATCATTTTCATTGCAAGTCACTGTAAATAAAATAGTAAAAATGTTATATTTATTTAATAGTAAATATTAAAAAATTTATAAGTTTCAGTAACTTGTGTAATTAAAGTAATACTACAGTATTTATGTCAATGATAAAATTGGCTTTTTAATTTTGCCAAACAAGATTCGATTTATTATCATGATACAATACCATCCATAAGTATTTAGACACATACGTTTTCTACAATTTTTATAATGTGAAGTATGTCTTACAAATAATTATAGTAGAAACAGAAGAACCCAAGAACCCCATATATAGAGACAGTACTAAAAAGTTTGATTAGAAAAGGCTAAAAGATCTCATTACTGAGTTCTTAGAAATAAGTATCCGTAATAGGTATGCTACCTCGGACAATATAATACGATCCCTGACCTTTCCATGAAATTTTGGTGTAATACAATTTATTTAATAATTACTTTTTATAATTCCAGGTTTCTTTATAACACCTTTGCAGTTTGTGTTAGTTCGAAGTTTACTTCTGTTGTGAATACATGTAGAACTAAGTTGATACCCACCAGTCTTAAAGCTTTAGTTATTTTTGTAAGAACGGTGAAAAAGAAAAGTTGCCCGTAGAAATATGTACTTTAATTATTAGTTATCATAGGACTGTATATGTAGACAAATTGCACGAGAGTTGAACATTAGTAGGGAAACGGTGAACTGTAACATTAACAAATTGACATGTAGTAGTAGTTTTACGAACAAAAATAGAAGTGGGGAAATCGAAAAAAGACCGTTCCGGAAATCGCCGACTTGGTGATTTTTTTCAATTTACTGGAACTTTTTTGTGGTATATAATGGATTTAGCAACGCAACGAAAATGTATGACTTCCTTATTCATAAAATAAATATTTTCAGCGGAAAAATTTTTTATATCATGCATTAATTCGTCTAAAAAGAGAAATATAAATCAGAAACAACATTGCATAATATCATTTCATATAAAAACGAGTGTAGCCGGACAAAAAATTTTTAAAGTTGAAGGGCTGAAACCATTGAAAACAATTTTGCAAAATTCCAAAAATCAACACATCACCAAAAACAATTTGGAGACAAATTGGAAAAATGAGCGTAATTTATTCTGATGAAAAGGATATTCCCGTAGAAATATTAAAAGAAATTCTTAAAAGTTCAGTACAAATATGCTAATGATATAATATTTTTATCGGAATGGCCTTCCATCACCGATTGAATTAATAAATAAAAAAATAGTGCAATCTTTACATTTATGAAGTGATGCTCAGAGAAAGAATATGAAATATTGGGTCTGGGAAAAAGTTCGTGGCGTTTTTTCAGTAAAATTCAACTGGTCCCCGCATGGCGCGTGGACGAATTCATTTAAACCGAATATGCTCCATTATTATCGACAATGTTTCGCCATTTTTTTGGTAGATCCATGATCCCATCGGTGAAAAACTTCTGTGGTTTCTGGTCGAAAAACTGAATCAAGTAGTTTTCACAGGCTTCTTTTGAAACCAACTTAATTCCATTGAGAGAGTTCTGCAGAGATCGAAACAGATGATAGTCAGAGGGTGCTATATCCGGACTGTAAGGTGGGTGCATCAAAACTTCCCAACCAAACTCTCTCAATTTTTGACGGGTCATCAAAGAAGTGTGTGGTCGGGCGTTGTCATGATGGAAGACAACACCTTTCCTATTAATCAATTCGGGCCGTTTTCTTTCAATCGCCTGGCGTAATCTCTCTAGTTGTGCACAGTAGAGTTGAGAATCAATCGTCTGACCAGTTGGAAGTAGCTCGTAGTGGACGATTTCCCTCCAGTCCCACCATACACACAGCATCACTTTTTTTGGCGTCAATGTTGGCTTAGCGAACGCTTGTGACGGCTCACCATCCTTTATCCACGATCTTTTACGCTTCCGATTATCGTACGTAATCCATTTTTCATCTCCGGTTATTAAACGTTTCAGAAACGGCTCGATTTCATTCCGTTTCAGCAGCGCATCGCAGATGTTAATTCGGTCTATCATGTTTTTCACGCTCAACTCATGAGGAACCCATACGTCAAGCTTTTTTTTTGTAACCAGCTTTGTGTAAATGGTTCAAAACAGTTTTGTGGTCAATGCCTAGCTCCATGCCAATATCGACACTGCTGATATGCTTATCTTGTTGGACTTTTTCAAGAATTTCATCAGATTTTTCAGTGATTGGACGACCGGAGCGTGACTCATCTTTCACATTGAAATTTCCAGAACGAAAGCGAGCGAACCATTTCCGCGCAACAGATTTCGATAAAGTACCTTCACCGTACACAGCACAAATTTTAACACAAGCCTGCGCAGCGTTCTTCCCCTTATCATAATAATATTGCAGAATATAGCGAAATTTCTCATTATTCTTCTCCATTTTCAAGTGCGAATAACTTTCCAACCACTGCACCGATTACAATGTTTCTACGCTCAAACTAACGTTCGGAAGGTCATCTAAAAAACGAGCCGCCGGTGGTGTCGCTGTGACTTGTTGTTCTTTAGTTATCGGCAACCAATGCCATCTATCGGGAAAAACGCCACGAACTTTTTCCCAGACCCAATATCTATTAATAAAAGTAATATTTAATTTTTCTCCAGACAGAAAATGACTATCTTGGCATGTCATTGGATGAAAAGCTGACGCGGAAATAGCATAAAATAAAATGCTCGTTTTGACATAGAGAGCTTTCGGTAAAGCAATTTTAGACTACGGTTCTATTTTTTATGGTTCAGTCAGTTCTTCATAACAGAAATATTTGTATGTAATTCACGATAACGCTTTACGAACGTGTGCTGAAGTCATAAAATGAAGATAGACTATATGTATGTGTGGACTCGTAAGCCACGATTTGTTTTGAGACAAATGTTTCTAATAACTTTTGAATAAAAATTAAAATAATCTCAAAAGAATAGCTTCGGTAGTAGATAGAGTAAATTACTTGGGAGCTGTGTACACAATGCAAAAAATTCCATAAATCCGTTTTGCGAATTAATTCAAGGATAAAAAATATTATAGCACGCTAACATTGAATACTGTTCAAAAGACTAAATACTAAGCGTGCCTATATGTCGATATATTTCATGTACATACATATATATATATATATATATATATATATATATATATATATATAGTAGTGTCCGGTTATAATGAACTACTACTGGCCACTAAAAATGGTTCATTATAGCCGAAGTTCATTATATCTAACAAAAAATAAGTTTGAAAAATAAATTAGTACAAACGATTCTTGTATTGTATACTGATAATTTAAATGAACAAAAAATTATTATTTAACAGATTGTTTAAAATAGTCACTTATTTTAGACTGTTTATAAGACAAAGTTACGTAAATATCATTCAAATACATTTCTACATTAGCCAGGCTGTTCAAAATGTTATCTGAAGCTTCATTCATTTGTAAAAAATTACGTACATCTATATTTTGTACAACCTTTACAATGAGCACTTGCGGTAATGACGCATTAGCAGCACTACCTTCAGCCTCATTATTCTCTTCTTCATTCTCACTGTCACTCGTATTAGTTGCTGATTTTGAACATACCCAAGCAATAATATCATCATCTAACAAAGTTTCAGTACACATAACATTCTCATCGATACGCACAGAGTCTTCAAAATTAGCATCCACTTCCACAGATAGAGGTAGACCATCACCATTATTTTCAACATTATCAACATGTTCTCTTTAGCCACTCACTTAACGGGATTTCATCGTCATCGAATTTGTTTCGATGCTTAAGAAATCCTGCATGTTTGAAACAATTTGTTATTGTTTTTGCTGTGACGTTTTGCCATGCCATGTGAATACAGTTCACCGCATCAAGAAAACTAATACGACTGCCTTCTGCACTGCTATTAATCATTATTTTTGAAAGAAGAATTCGTCGATCATTGCTCTTCAAACTGTGGATAACGCCTTGATCCATTCGTTGTAATTTGGAACTGGTATTAGGAGGTATAAACACCAATTTAATGAATTTCAAATTCTTTACCTCAGGGTGCGCTGGACAATTGTCTACTAGTAATAGAATTTTTCTCCTTAATTCTCCGTTAATTAATTAACGTGGGTTTTGGGACTTGCCAATAATAAGTAACTTCCTTTTTTCTGTGCCTGTAAAATTTGCTGCAACCAAAACCGTGAGCCTATCTTTTGATAGTTTTCCACCAATGCAACTATCGCCCTTAAATTTCAACGTTCTGTTGGGCATTAGCCTGTAGAATAGACCCGTTTCATCTGCATTGAAGATGTCGTGGTCTTCATAATTTTGTCGTATGTTGGGCCATTTATTTTACAACCAATCATCTACTACTTCCATATTAACTGACGCTGCTTCGCCTACAACTTTTCCACTGTTGATATCGTGGCGTTTTTTAAATCTTTCGATCCAGCTTCGACTACATTTGAAATCGCTATCCTCTACTTTGCTTCCCAAGTCTTCTGCTTTTGTTTGCAGTAAAGCACCGGTAATCGTCGCATTCTTACGTCTTTGCTGAGAAAAGCATAACAAAAGCCCTTTATTCACATTATCGTGAGCTGATTTTCTATTTTTTTTTGGCATTATAATTTTTTTGTTCATAATAATTCTTGAGTATTTTATCTCTTTCCTTCCAAATCATACAAACCGTCGACTTGTTTAAATTCAGATTCATACC
>JAVIWB010003411.1:0-46370 GCA_031893035.1 Dermolepida albohirtum
TAATTGGCAGTGAACGAAATTTCGATACCATAGTTCTTTGTCATATTACGAAATTGGTTACTCTTGAATTGTACACCATTGTCTACAATTAAGACTTTGGGAGCACCAAATAGGAGTATTACATGCTCTTCAATTAATTGAGTCACTTTACTGCCGGTAGCACTTCTCAAAGGAAACAAGAGTGCGGCTTTACTAAAAACATCACAGACAGCAAGGATATACACATAACCTCGTTTAGAGCGGGGTAGAGGTCCCATAAGATCGGCACATACAATCTGCCATGGTTTAGTTGCGGTGATAGCTTTACTGAGCAAATGTCCAGAGGCTGGTTTATTATCAGGTTTAGTACTAAGACAAGTGTCACAATGACGAACGTATTTGGCAATGTCCCAGGATATCTTAGGCCAGTAATATTTTAATGCTACGCGTGCAATGGTCTTAGTGATACCAGGGTGACCACAGGTAGGATCATCATGACAGGATTGAATTAGTTCGAGACGTTTCTCTTTAGGTGGGATAGCTTTCCATTCCACGCTTGGATCGCTCAAATCGGAATAACGGGGTTTGACGTACTTAAGAGCTCACATATAGCTGAGCACCTAAAAGTAGGGTCATGTTTAAGATTTTTTTTCGTGTATAAAACTGCATTTTTTTTTTAAATCCACAATAAACATTTTGAAGTATGGCATTTATTATAAATTGTGTGAAAATTGGGTTCGAAAATTTCGAACGGTAAAAAAATTGCAGTCGTTTTTCCTGGGTGTGTTTCTGTCGACAGCGTTCGCGGTACCAGACGTGCCTCTGCCATTTCTTATCTGAAAAAAAAAAAAAAATTTTTTTTCTTAAAGTAGATAGACAGAACTAGTACTTATCGAGCCGGAATTTGCGAATTCAATTTTTTCGGGTCATGGCAGTCATTTGCATAAAACTGGCGGTTTTTCGCCTTAAAATTGTTGAGTAATTATTACAAAAAAAAAAAAAACTATGTCAAATATCGAAAAAAGGGCTCGATAAGTACTAGATTATTGTGTGAAGCATAACTTTGCAAAATTTGATCCCGATCGGTCCAGTAGTTGTGGAGATATTTCTGGTACCGATTTTGAAAATACTGTTTCGAGTAAAACGCGTTTAAAGTTTTGACTTCACTTTACAATGGAATAACTGGTTTATTTTTAAACTTACATGAAATCATCGATTCCTGGGCCATATGACGGATCTTCTCTAGACGTTGATGCTTCCATTAAATCCTTTTTTTGCTGTGTCAACCTCGTTCTTGCTTCTTTTGACGCCCTTGTCGCAGAGCGCTCGGCAAACCGCATGCTGCAGATTCAGCCCAACAATGTGCGTTTCTCCCTGTCTTGACGTCCAATATTTGCATTATTTGCAATACACTTCTCGCGCCCTCATTGAAGATACATGCACCGATATTTGCAGCAATTTCAACAATTTTAAGGCCGCTGTGCACTTCTTTTGGCGCAATTTTTCAGATGACGTGATTTATACTTTCGACGAACAGTGAACGACTGGGCACTGAGCGTTTTAAAGTACGTATACCTAACCTAAGGCCCATCAACTTCTCGGAACATGCTCTTGCTATATAAAGGGCGATAAATACGTAGAATCCAACAGGAGAGAGAAATCGTATGTATAGACTATAGCCAAACAGATGACAAAGGCCGCGTCTACCTGCGCCCCAACCGTTATTCGTTGCTTACCCGGTCGGTTACAAAACGCTATAACTTCGTCATTACTGCGAATTTTTTTATGAAATTTTCAGGGTAGACACTCGAAGGATAGTACTTTCGAATGAGCACCTTTTTGAAAAATCGATTTTCCCAATTTACCCAGGTATATGTGAGCCCTTAAACAACTGCCCATTCTCTACTCGCCATAGAGGGTAACGTTGTGGAAATTGGTGGATCTGTTTCAACATTTTCATATACCATCGATCACGAACTGTATTACCGAGAGTGGTGGCAACAGGAGAGGCTATCGGCAGGGTGGATTTAGAGCCGATACTATCAATGCTGGTAGGCACTGATCGTGAAAGAAAATCGGGAACGGCATGTTCTGATCCCTTTCGATGTATCATCTCAAAACGATATGGCTGCAAGCGAAGTGTCCAACGAGCCAATCGACCTTGAGGATCTTTTAAATTATGTAGCCACAACAGAGAATGGCAATCAGTGATAACTTTGAAGCTATAACCCTCCAAATAATGTCGTAACTTCTCAACAGCCCATACAACTGCAAGACATTCACGTTCAGTAGCACTGTACTTACGTTCCTGATAAGTTAAAGATCTTGACAAGTAACATATCACCTTTTCCCCATCATCGAAATTCTGAGTGAGCACGGCGCCGACGCCATAAGCGGAAGCGTCTGTTTGAAGATAAAACGTCCTATCAAAATCTGGACACACCAATATAGGAGAAGTAACAAGATGTTCCTTAAGAGTGGAAAATGCTATCTCACAATCTCGTGACCAATGCCACGTAATTTTCTTTTTAGTCAAGTTGGTTAAGGGTGCGACAATAGATGCGAAATTTGGTACAAATCGTCTATACCAAGAAGCGGTTCCTATGAATCTACGAATCTCTTTGGCATTACGAGGTGATGGTATATTAAGTATGGCATGTACTTTCTCGGGATCAGGTCTTAGACCGAGTTCATCGACTATATAACCCAAATATTTCAATTGAGGACGGCAAAATTGACTCTTCTCGAAGTTCACCGTGAGACCTGCCTTGAGTAATCGATCAAACACTTCCCTCAAGATATTCACATGTGAATCAAAATCCTTAGAAACGATGACTATATCATCTAAATAAACTAACACGGATGGCTGCAAATCAGCACCAAGCATTGAATCGATGAGTCTTTGCCACGTAGCAGGAGCATTCGTCAGCCCAAACGGCATGACATTAAATCGATAAAGTCCATTATACACAAAAGGCTGTAGAGTCTTTGGAATTCTCAGCGATGGGAATTTGCCAATATGCGCTTTTGATATCTAAGGAACTTAAATACCGAGCGTCCCTTAGCTGATCTAAAATAGTAGAGATTCGAGGCAGAGGATATGAGTCTTTTCGGGTGACAGAATTCAACTTTCGATAATCAACACAAAATCGGTAAGTGTTGTCCTTCTTAGGTACAAGACATACAGGTGAAGCCCAAGGACTTTTACAAGGTTCAATAATACCCTGGCTTAACATTTTTTGAATTTCCTCATCGATGACTTGTTGTTTAACAGGCGACACAGGATAGCATCGCTGTTTGATAGGTCGAGTAGTTGGTAATAACTCAATTTCATGAAACACTAGATGAGTTCGTCCTAAAGACTTACTTGATAAATTCTTATTTTCTTCGATCAATTCTTGGAGAATACGAGTTTGAGGTTTAGTGAGCGTAGTAATGCCTGATACACTATGTATGTTAATAGAAGGTTCAGATTCACTAAAATGCCAAATGTTCTGTCGCAAATCAAGTATAATATTCATGGCCGACCAAAAATCGACTCCTAAGATAAGCGTATGAGACAATTCTGGTAATACTAATACGTCAATCAGACAGATCTTTCCTTCTAATTGAAAAGGGGTGGTAATATACCCAGAACTGATACACTTTTCGCCATTTGCCACTGTACACTCAACCTTACGAGATTTCACAGAAAGACCTAACTTCTTCAAAATATCAAAACCCGGAGAACCCACTAACGTTCGTGAAGCACCAGAATCTAATAAACCTATCATGGGACAACCCAAAATTGAAACCTCTAACTAAGGACGTTGATCACCGGAAACACGAGACATTATATAATCGAGAGAATTATTGGAAGATGGCAGTTCGGTCGAGTCGAATGACTCAGGAGTGCTCGCTCGATCACCTAGCGAACCCACTGATCGGTTTCCCGAACACCTCGGACAATTATACACTGCTACATCGGGATAGCCACATTTGAAACAAAAACGCTTCTTTTTAAGCGCAGGTTCAGACACGGCGGAATCCGCGCGGATGTAAATCGCGCGGTTGGATTGAATCGGTGTTCAGACAGGCGCGGTTGGCGTGCGGATATCTAGAAGAAGGGAGAACATACAATTCATTTCAAAGATGGAAGTTGAAGAAGCGATATGTTTGTACTTGCTCTTAAAAAAAAAGAAAAGGCAAAGGCAGTATTGGGTGCATCCAATTTTAAGTGATCGGTTCTCACATGGCTTATTTGTGTCTTTATATCCTAAGTTAAGAAAGTTTGAGCATAAGTTCTTTAACTATTTGAGAATGTCGATAAAATCATTTGACGAATTACTTGCAATGATTAAGGAAGAAATTGGAAGTTCTGATACCCATATGAGATCAAGTGTGTCACCAGAAGAAAAACTCGTTATTACTTTAAGGTAAGATTTTTATTTTTTTAAACATGAGCGTATATATTTTCTACATTATTAAATATCGTTATTACTTTAAAAGGTAAGATATTTATTTTGTTAGATATCAGCGTATATATTTTCTATAATAGAAGCTGGCGAATCTGTGCTAACATGTGGTGAAGGCGATGGTGATGCTGGTGGTATGACTGCTGAAGGTGAAGGTGATGTAAAATATCCCTGTGGGTTTGAATATTGTTGGCTATGCCAAAATGCTGCATTAGGCACATTGTGCTGAGTTGTTATATGAATGGGAGATTGTAAGTTTTGCCCTTTTTGTATCACTTGCAGCAATTCGATTTTGGTGGCCAAACGCTTGACTTCGGGAACTTTTTTTCATATAATATAACTTTTCTTCATATAATGACAAGCAAAAAAGTTTATCTTCATCTTGGTTTGAAATACTTTCTTGGAATCCTTTCTGTATTTTATCTCGTGATTGAATGCTCTCTTCCAATATATTAGCCAATCGTTCTTCTGATGTAATCTTAGTTTTCGTCTTCCTTTTATTAGAGGAAGGGCGGATTTCAGTAGCATCCACTAAACTAGTTGTGGCGAATTCTTCATAGACCTATAAATGTTAAAATAGACTTTGCCGAAGACATAATAAAGGCATGTTGCATTCTACACAATTTTGTTAGAACTAGAGATGGTATACAGTATGAAGATACTTTATACACTGCGCCGTTGACTAATCTCAATAATTTACGTGCAGGAAGGGGGACACCGTCATCTTTAAATATTAGAGATAAATTTGCTAATTACTTTGCAAACGACGGTCGTGTAGAATGGCAAGATACAAAAATATAATTATTATATAACTAATAAATAATTATTATATGACTAATAAATAATTATTATAAAACATTGTACTTATAATATGCTACATTTTTGTTAAATATACTAACCTAACACAGTCTTTTTTTCTAATGAGTCTTCTTCCTCTCCAAATAGCTCCACCAACTCCTGCCAAGCTCGGTTCTTCAAAATTTTATTTGAATACTCTGCACACTGGATGTCCCACACAGCGGGTCTCTTCTCTATTTCATTAATAAATACCTCGGTGTCGAAGCGATCCATGATCACAGTCATTCATCCGAACCGCGAGGTTTCTGCGAAGCAACTGAACACTCTCTAGCCCCGTCATAGTAATACAACCGCGTGGATGCCGCGCGAATCTATTTTCCAGCGGTCAAGTGACGGCTACCGCGCGGACGGACGATCCGCGCGGACAAGTATGAACGAATATGAAGATGCTACGTAAATAAGAACAGCGCGGTTGACCCGCGCGGTTTACATCCGCGCGGATTCCGCCGTGTCTGAACTGGCACTAAGTCTACAAGATTTAAAACGATGACCAGTCTGACCGCAATTGAAACATTTGACGATGGTCTCAGAAGTAACTGACACGCTATTCTCGACTGAGCTGATTGGCGTCTTCGCCACTGGGCGTTCTGCCTTAAACGAGTCGACAAAAGCAAAATCAGGTTCGACATAAGTATTACGCTTTCGAGTTGGTGGTTTGTAATTGTCAGCACAAAACTTTCGTTTTTCCAGTTTGAGACATTCGTCTTCAAGTTCTAACAAACTCGAAACTATCGGTAATTGCATTGTATAAAAAGGAGCTAAATTTCGAGAAATGATACTGAGCTGAATCTCCGCAGACACATCACCATGGCGGCGAAACATGGACAGCATACATGAAAAGTAATCGACAAAAGACTCAGTTGTATCTTGAGTTCGAGATAAAATGTCTTGGAACAGTCATGATTTATAATCAGGTGGTTCATAATGCTTAATTAATAAACTAGAAAGAGATTTCCAATCAGAAAAGCGTTGTCGGTTTGATCTAAACCACAATAAAGCCTTTCCCTCAAAAAGATCAATGGCTGACCCAAACAATTCATGCTCGGAAATATTGCGCGCGATTAACAATTCATTGACACGTTCGAGAAAATTGTGAACTGAGATAGCTCTTGGTTCACCACTAAAGGTAAGATTCCATTTCCTAACTGGCAAACTACTAGGAGAATTTCGGATGGTCGGACTCATTTCGTGCACGGTCGTGTTAGCCTGCATACCAGCTACAGTTATACCCGTCGCAGAGTCGTTTGATTCTATGTTTAATTTGTCTAAGTCGGGTGTAAGGTCAGTCATGTCTAAAGTATCCAATAAACCCAAATAAGTCGTTAATAAGGATGACCGAAGTTGAAGTTGTTCACTCGATAACCCATCAGTTATAATTCGATTAATTCTATTAATACCGTGATGAAGTCGTGTACACAACCCCTGAGGATGTCGTACAGTAGACGAAACATGGTCTTCTACTAAAACCGATAAGTCTTTAACTTTAGTCTCTAAAAGTTTTAATTCAGAATCTGCGTCAACATCAAATTTTGGATAAGTAAGTAACTTATTCTGATTCTCCAAACGAAGCAACGGGCGCAAACATTTACGTAACTCATCTACCGTCTGAGAATCAGTCACTGAAAACCCACGCAATGTCAATTCATAAATTAATTCATCTTTCCTAAGATAACCCACATCTATCTTTAATAGTGACATTTTTGTTTCTCCTGACTGTACAAGAAAGAAAATTCAAAACTATATTACAAATTCCAATGAGGCCACTTTTAAATACACAGCCCTCCCCTTACTTCAATAAGGCGAAGCCAACGATATCACAAACAACGCAGGTCGAATACGATTACATTATACAACTTAAATTAATTAAAAAAAAAACATAAAATGCTACTAAAACCATCTCCAGTACATAAAAAAAATTAACATCAACCAATTCACGTGGAGCGCCAATTCTGTTACAGTGCTTCGGCACTGCCGGTTCTTAATTGGTTGATACAAAATGAAAAAAAAAAGACCAGACTGGAGGTAATGATATAGCGTTTATTATACAGGTTACAATCTAGCATAACAAACCGTGGATGAATTTACATTTAACATTTTAAAGATACAAAAAACAACAAAAAAAAAACAAACAAATGAAGATACAACAATGTCTTAACGTTAATTTCTCTCTTTAATAACTAAATATCTGTAGCTTGTTAATTTTGTGTACTTACGATTAATACAATTTAATTATATTGCTTATACAAATTTCTCTATTCAATAACTAAATATCCGTAGCTTGTCAATTTCGTGTTCTTACGATTATTACAATTTAGTTCTATTGCTTATGCAAGTTTTACATATAATTTACGAAGGAAAAGAAATATATGGTTTTCTCTGACCTGTCTCGGCTGCGTGTGAGTGTCGTTACCGGGCTTCAGGATCTCAGGAAGGCGAGCGAACTCCTAGGAGCAACCAAGCTCACGGCAAATTCAGTAATCGACGAAGACACACAAGCAAAAAAAAACCCTATGGATCACAATACAATAGTACGAGTACGTTAAGGAAGCCAGAGACATACCTGCAGGTGTTGGTCAGGGTTTTAACTTGAACCCGCTGGGATGATAGACGTCGTTTTGAATTAATTAGTTAAGAGTTTGGTTCGTACACCACGATATTCTATGCGTGCTTAAATCCCTTCAACGAAGGAGCACTAATCTGATAGCGTTCGTGACCGTCTTCCCTAGCGTCTGGTTCGTCTCTGGCTCTCTCATCGGGGCGCGGAGAAATGCGAAGGGAAGGGGGGGAACTAGCAGGCAGCTGTGTCAACAAAAGAATCACCTGATGCGATTCACAATATGCAAAAATGACCCTTAATCATAATTGAACGGACACAGAATATACGAAAGTTAACTGTATGAAAACGAGTAGAACTGAACTACTAATACGCAGTTGAACATATATGATTTTTAACGCTAATACAGACGTTATACAGAGTTTTCGTAAATGAAACAAATAATTTAGAATAAATGAATTAAACTGTAACAACAGAAGTAATAGCAACATCATTATAAATTTTCACTATACTGGGACAAAGATATACACCTTCAAGTATTTGGATGTCTGGACAAATGCCTTTTTGAATATCATAATTAATTACATTAATTCTAACCATTGTTTCACATCGAGGATTTAACGTTATTTTTGATAGAGGTTTTGGAATCTGATTTAGGGGAGATTCTATTATAGGCTTTAAAGGAGTTTTAATATGGAATAAAGGAATTGAATACTTACTAGAAATAAAGGAAAGTAGGTCTTTATCATAATTAATTGAACAATTGAATGTTTTTAATAGATTGTTACCTATTAAGCCATCGAAAGGTATAGGAAAATCATCAGGAACAACGTGAAATTTATGATTGAAAGTTTTATCACCGAATTGAAATTGAAAGTATGTATAACATATCGTTTTTGTAGGATGTACAACCTGTTTGTCGATTCCTTTTAATGTGATAATGTTGTCTTCATGACATGGGGTATTTCCTTTTAATTTAGACAATTTTATTAATGAAATATCAGCTCCCGTATCTAATAAAAATTTGCTTGGATTGACCTTTAATTGTTCAATATTAAGTGAAACATAAGAAGTAACCGTAAAATTTATTGACGATATTCGGCCTGAATTAAATGCGCATTCCTCAACCCGGCCGTTGATGGTTGAGAAACTTGGTCGTTTAAATGTTCATTTGTTTTTTCTTGTGACTGCTTGCAAGTACTACTTTTAAGTTCGGAATTGGATTTATTAAATTTAGAGTTATTATATTGACGTTTCCTACATTCATCTATTAGATGACCAGGCTTTTTACAATATTTGCAAAACTTTCCTGGTTTATTTTGACAGAAAGTTGAGTGTTGTGAATTTTGAACGTATCTGACATTATGTTCGTTTTGTTTGCCTGAAATTTTGATTTTTAATGTATCGACAATTAAAAGATGTATGTCCCTATTTGTTACAATTTGTACACATTCTGGCATGAGCATTATTGACATTTTGATATTTTAATATTTCTTGTTTCGACCTCAATTCCTGTTCTTCGTTTAGTGCTATTGCTATAGCTTTTTCTAACGTGTCCGGTCTTTGCGATTTTACTAATATTGCAATATCTTTCTGTAAACCGCTAATGAAAACATTTAAGGCTTCATTGCGTAAAAGACTTACACAGGCTTCGCGAGCTTCTTTTGTGAGACCGATATCTAGTGAGTTAATGACTTTTATGTAGCAATTTTCAACTTTATTTGAAAAAGACACTATAGATTCTCCGAAATGTTGTCTACAGGAATTGAGTTCTAGCTGCCACTGACTCATTGTTCTTTTTTCTGAATAAATGTCAATCAAGTGTGATTTTAAATTAGGCCAATCAGAAAAAGATCTATTCCTAACGACTGATCGCGCATTGTCTGTTAGTTTAGTTTCAATTATTGCAAATAAAATTTCTTTATATTCTGTTTTAATGAGATCATACGCTTTGTCGCAATTATCAATGAATTCATACAGTTTAGATTTAGTCCCGTCAAACTTAATTAACATTTTTTCAGCTATTTCTAGGTTTATTGACATTTTGGCACTAGTTTTGTTCCGATTTTCCTCTTGTTTTAAATTATTTAAGTTTGGATACATAGAAAAGAAAACTGAGAATACGACTTACAGAAAAATAATGAGAGTCCTAACATGCATTCTTTCCTGGATTCTTCTTATTTAGAATTCTTCTATTGGTAGTGTTGGTTGTAGAATTGGTGGTTAATCTCTATGAAGATCCTTCAGGTAAGCAACAGGAGAATTCGATGTTCCAATGGACTGTTGGCGATTCCTTCAAGGTTTCAGCTCTGGGCAATTTTTAGAGTATTTTCCGCCTATTCAAAATATACTTGAATATATTTAATATATCACTATCGAAATCCCACTTCTGACACCACTTTTGTAGATAGGTTGTGCCGGTTCTGGAACCACCCCCACCTCCGTGACCTTGAAGGTCAAGGCCGAGGTCATTTGAAGGTCAAGGTCATTTGAAAGTCGAGGTCATTTGAAGGTCAAGGTCATTTGAAGGTCGAGGTCATCTGAAGTTCAAGGTCGTTTGAAGGGCAAGGTCGTTTTCAAAGTCAATGTCATTTTCAAAGTCAATATCAAGATGGCGCTAAAATATAAATTTCAAAAGATGATGTTAAGTTTCAAAAACAAGACCGAGGCTGAATACAAGTAAAACTGCGTACCAGAAAGGGAAGTATTTCAAATTAATTATCTTTATTTAAAACTATTATCCACTACACTAAAAACACTTTAAACATCAAAATTGTAATACTGACTGGTTGATAATTTAAGAACTTTCTCTTGTTAATACGAAAACAAACTGGCTGCTTACTGAATAAACTTGTTTGTTATGATACGAAAAAGATTTGTTATGCTGATGAGAAAGAACTTGTCGTTTGAGAAATTATGTTTTTTGCGTCTTCTAATGAATTCGCTCCGGAAATGAGATCGTCCACATAAAATCTCTTAAAACTATTTTAGATCCGATAGGGTAATGATCCATGCCTTGTTCTGCTAACTTGTGAAGACACCTGATTTCTAAAAAGGATGCAGGACCGGTTCCGTACGTGACAATAGATAATTCGTAAGTTTGAACGGGTTGAGTGCTCTCTGGCCGATACAAAATTCTTTGAAAGTGCCTATCTTGTTCACTTACTAGAATTTGCCTATACATTTTAGTTATATCGGCAGTTATAACAATTTGATGGGTTCGAAAGCGAATAATGATGTTAAACAAATCCTGTTGAATTGTAGGTCCAACCATTAATTTTTCATTTAATGATGTTCCTGTTGAAGTTTTAGCAGAACCATCGAAAACAACTCGTAATTTAGTTGTGGAACTTGACTGCTTTTCTACGCCGTGATGAGGTAAATAGTAACCGTGCGAAATACTGAATTCAGGGTTAGATGTGTCTACAAGTTTCATATGACCTAATTCCAAGTATTCATTCAAAAAATCAGAATATTGCTGCTTAATTGCAGGATGCTTATTTAATCGCTTTTCTACAGTGTAGAATCGCTTTAAAGCAAGGCTATATGACTCTCCTAATGATATATTGCCGTTCCTGAATGGAAGCTTTACAATAAATCTACCGTCCCTGTTGCGAATTGTATTATCTAAAAAATGATTCTCACAGTTTTGCTCTTCTATGGTAAAATTACAGTTGTTTGAATAATCCTCTAATTGCCAAAATAAAGTGAGTTTTTCGTCCAATGTTTTTTCTAATGATAAATTACAAACTGATACACTTGACAACGATGTGCTGCTAGTGAGAGAACCCGCTATTATCCAACCAAAATGTGTTTTTTGCAAACATGGATGCTTATCATTTGATTTAATTTGACCTATGCATAGGAGCTTCCAGAATAAATCTGCACCTACTAACATGTCAATAGGCCTTGAAATATTAAATTCAGGATCTGCCAATTTAATGTTTTTTGGGATATCGAAATTATTAATGTTGATTGTACTAATTGGCAAATTCTCAGTAACTTTATCCACAACTAGACATTTGATATTAGATTGAAAGTCATTGTATCTTGATTTAATTTTAGCGTGTACCGCGTTATTGATTTGTGTAGGGATTTGATTTATACGCATGACCGGTATTTGAAATGATTCAAGCTGCAAACCTAGACGATTGACACATGATTTTGAAATGAAATTGGATTGCGAACCAGAGTCCAATATAACTCTGCATCTTGTAACGTATTGTTTCTACCGTGGATGTGTATTATGGCAGTGGAGAAAAATACTTCAGTTGTTATACCTTCATTATAACAGTGGTTATTAACAGTTACATTAGAAACTTGTGAAGATGTCGATGGTTGTGGCTCACTGTTTTTATCTGCAAAACGTAACAAGGTATTATGCCTTTTGTTTCATTTTTTACATGAACTACTAGTGCATTGTGGCAATAAATGATTTCCTCTTAAACAATTGATACACAACTGTTTGTTTTTACTTCCTTAAGACGCTGTTCTGGTTTCATTTTAAGGAATTTGTCACAATGAAATATTACATGATTTTTCGAACAAATTCTACATGCTAGGTTTGTTGAAATGTGTGATACAGGGTGCGGCAGAATGACCTCCCCAATTTGGGAAGCTAATAAAAACCAAACCAAGCAAGATACAAGAAAAATGTTTATATTTCTGAAAAGTGTACATAAAGCAGTTTTAGATTAGCGTGTTTTAAAAATGACATCACTTAAGTGGCGACCTTCATTGGCGATACATTGATTTAGTCTCTCCCGGTAGTTTTCCATGACCCTGCGCGTCATTTCCGGTGGAATAGCAGCAACTTCTTGGGTTATTGCCTCCCTAAGAGCTTCCAAAGTTTGAGGACGATGTTGGTATACCTTGGATTTCAAGTAGCCCCAAAGGAAAAAATCACATGGGGTCAAATCGGGGGAACGCGGAGGCCACCCAATGTCACCACGCAAGGAGATGAGACGGGCAGGAAACATTTCTCTCAATATTCCAAGGTTACGACGAGATGTGTGGGATGTCGCACCATCTTGTTGGAACCATACATTTTCCTGTCCATGTTCATCAAAAAAAGCAACCAATCTAGGCCTGAGAAAGTTCTCGAGTAGTGAACAATATCTATCGGAGGTTACCGTTACAGTTACACCGTTCTCGTCAAAGAAGTACGGACCCCACACACCAAACTCAAACACGGCACACCACACTGTAACTTTAGGACTATGTAGTGGTCGTTGATGAAGTTGCCGAGGGTTATGGTCTGCCCAATATCGGAAATTCTGTTTGTTAACCATGCCTGAAAGGTGAAAATGTGCTTCATCCGTGAAGGGCACAACATTTCTTCGAGGAAAGTTTTGAAGTTCTCGACACAAAGATGTACGGGTTTCATAATCTCTTTCGTCCAGCTCCTGTGTAGTTGCAATTTTGTAAGGGTGCATTTTTAGTTCTCGGTGCAAAATTCTCCGGACACTTCGATCTGATAATCGTAGGGCAGCCGCATGCTTTCGTGCAGAACGCCGTGGAGATTGACCAACCGAAGCTCTCACAGCAGCCACATTTTCCGGTCCTGTTGAAGTCCGAGGACGTCCAGTAGATTTACGTTTTAATGCACTACTTGTTTGTCTAAAGTTTAACAGCCAGGTGCGAATTGTTTTTCTATCGGGAACGGGATCATGAGTAGCGAGCGCGAAGCAATTACGAAAAGCACGTTGTGTCGATATCGGCGAACCGCCATTTCTAATAAATTCCTCCACAACAAAAGCGCGGTGTACTCCCGACCATGCCATGATGTGAACTGGAAATTGCATGAGATGAGTTGTCTTTCTATGTATGCATCACCGCTGTACCCCCCACCCAGCCCCTGGCTACACTTTCCACAAATCGGGGAGGTCATTCTGCCGCACCTTGTATATGTTTATTGATTATTTTAGTGTCTTTTACTACTGGACGATTGATTTGTTGTGACTGCTGTCTTGAAATAACGGGTGTTTTTTTTTAGAGGTATAGAACTTTGAAATGGAATAAAACAAATATGATTTTTTTAAATTGACATGAAATTTACTTTATTCGAAAGATAATCTTCTGGCATTATAATTTAAATATGACTTCTGGCATATGACCGCCACGGCTGGCCCGGACGTAGTCTAATCTGGAGGGCCAATTTTCGATGACTTTTTCCAACATTTGTGGCCGTATATCGGCAATAACGCGGTGAATGTTGTCCTCCAAGTGGTCAATCGTTTCGGGCTTATCGGCGTAGACTAGCGACTTCACATATCCCCACAGAAAATAGTCAAGCGGCGTTAAATCGCACGATCTTGGAGGCCAATTCACGGGTCCGAAACGTGAAACTATGCGGTTACCAAACGTTTCCTTCAATAAATCAATTGTGGCACGAGCTGTGTGACATGTTGCGCCGTCTTGTTGAAACCACAACTCCTGCACATCATGATTGTTCAATTGAAGAACGAAAAAGTCAGTAAACATGGCTCTATAGCGGTCACCATTGACTGTAACGTTCTGGCCAGCTTCGTTTTTAAAGAAGTACGGACCAATTATTCCACCAGCCCATAAAGCACACCAAACAGTCAGTTTTTCTGGATATAATGGTGTCTCAACATACACTTGAGGATTATCATCACTCCAAATACGGCAGTTTTGTTTATTGACGTATCCATTCAACCAAAAGTGAGCTTCATCGCTAAACAAAATTCGATTATGAAAATCGGGATCAACGGCAATCTTGTTTTGGGCCCATTCACCGAATCTACGCCTTGCTAGGTGATCGTGTGGCTTCAATTCTTGCACGAGTTGGATTTTGTAAGCACGCAAACCTAGATCTTTCCGCAAAATCTTCCATAGAGTGGATGGACACATCCAATTCCTGTGCACGATGGCGGATAGACTGATTCGGGTCTTCCTCTACGCTACGCTCTACAGCAGGAATGACTTCTTCTGTACGTACTGTACGACGTCTCTCTGGATGCGTGTTATCATTTAGAGTATACGTGGTGCGAAAACGTTCCATAGTTAATCGAATTAATTGCTCTGATGGACGATTATGTTGACCGTAATAAAGTATTCGCAAAGCTAAATCCAATGCACGTCATCAATATTCATGACGTCATAAACTAAGGACGTTGCCTTGCCTCCCTGCTTATTTACGGGTTAGAATATTCTAACCTCAAATTAATGTCACTACAACATTGAAATGTTCATTTTTAAGAAAAAAATTTCTAAAATCTTGCACATTACAACCATAATTAAAAAAAAATTAAGTAAGAAAAAAAACTTATTTTTTTAGCAATTACACAATGCTACTGTACTCTTTGTTTTTTTTAAAAAAAGATTATATTTTGTTGGGCGCCTTGAAAAAAAATCAATAAATAAAAGTACATGGGGTGATGTAGCAAAATTATTTATTATGTATACAAAATTTATAAAATATTAAAATAGCTCCGGCTAGAGAGACTCTTTACTTTTTACACTGACCTCAGAGCGATTCAGACTCTGAAAGGGGTTTCAAAAAAACAAACACAGCCCGTTTTAAATTTAATCCGGAAACACAAAACTACGCGATCGAAAACAAACGATCTGAATCGCTTGGAAAAACGCTTCTTACTACTCTTGACTAGATACATTGCAGGCCATAAGTTTGGAATCACTTGCATAAGTTAGGAATCACTTCTGAATATAATGAAAATATTGTAGTGGCTTTAACAAACATTGTAAAAATAAAACAATATTAATATACCAAAACGTTTTATTATAAAATAAGCAGGAAAAAAGCAAATTTTATTTATTTACATCCACTTATTTTTATTATCAACTCAACGGACTTTTCATCGAAATACCCTCCTTTTGCTTTAATGACGGCAGCACACAATCGCGGTAAACGAGACACTAATTTTGTAAGGGTTTCATTGGGTATATTTGCCCAAGAATCTTGCATAACTTGCCACATGTGAGTCTGGGACGTCGGACACTTTTCACGCACTTTTCTATCCAATTCTTCCCACAACAGCTCTATTGGATTGAGGTCTGGCGATTGTGCCGGCCAAACCATGTTTTGTAAAACACCGTCAGCTTCCTGTTGTTGGAGATATCCTCTACATAAATGAGAAGAATGTTTTGGGTCGTTGTCTTGCATGAATATAAAGTTTTCTCCAAGTAATCTCAGACCGGAGGGCACAGCGTTGTGTTCGAGAATCTGTCTGTAACCCTCCTTTTTCAAAACTCCGTCGATTTTCACCAGATCTCCTACACCAGCCGAAGAAAAACATCCCCAAACCATTACAGAACCGCCACCATGTTTTACCGTGGGCACCACACATTGCGGTAACATTTTTTCCGTAGCAGTTCTTCTTACAAATATCCGACGTCTGGAACCGAAGACCTCGTACTTTGATTCGTCGGTCCATAGTACTTTTTCCCACTGTTCTATTGTCCAATCTTTGTGTAACTTAGCCCATTGTAGCCTTTTTATTTTATTTTGCGGACGTAGAAGCGGTTTGCGAACTGCTACACGTCCCATCAGTCCAGCCGCTCTGAGCCGCCTTTTTACTGTGGTTAAAGAGATCCGAGTTTCACGCTCCCTGTTAAACTCACCGCGGATTTGCGAGGCCGTTAATCTTCTATCTCTTTTCGATGTCAATATAATTGTCTGATCTTCTGCAGGAGTTGTAATTTTTGGTCTTCCTGATCGTTTTCTGTCCGTATACCCTCCAGTAGACTGGTATCTTTTAATTGTATTTTGTACACCTTTGTACGATATCTTCATTCTTTTCGCGATATCTCGTATAGAATCTCCCCGATTATGATGACTAATAATTTCTACACGTTTTTCTAGCGATATCTGCTTTCTCTTCGCCATAATCAAACGATGTTTACTGATTCTACACACTTTTATGTGTCTACACACTTTAAATGATACGAAGCAACTAAAATATTCTCATTACTTCAAAATGTATAAATACTTATAAATATAAAAACTAAATGTTGATTTGCTTGTACGTTTTCAAGAATTGAATTCGTTTAGAAGCAATATCTGGTAATTCCATTAAACCTCTGCGAGGATTATCTTTTAACCATTTAAATCCAATTTGTTTTAAAGTGGTATATAATGACCTACAGCAGCCATTGAAAAGAAATCTGGCTTTTAGTTTCTCATGTAATGTCGCAACAGTTACATGTTCCCTTCTTTCGTACATTTCATAAATTACGTTACGAATAGCACTCACATCCAAATTTGCTACATCCGTAATAGATTTACAATACTGGCGTTTCTTTGGAGAATTCAAAGGTTGTTTGGTTTTTACAGCATTGGAAATAGCACTAACTGTTGACAAATTCAACTGTAATGCATCTGCAACCCGCTAAAAATACATGTACTTCATTAGATAAATGATTATCATGAATTTGTTTAGGCTTACCTCTCTGACAGCATTCAAAGAAATTAACGGCCCTTTATTATCACGTTCCCTTTCAAAATACGTAATTAAAGGAGCCACAAGCCTCTTGCATTTAACATACTATTTAAATGCATCGGCATTTTCGATCAGTAAACACCACAAAACTAGTAAATTCAATAACAAAAACTATCTCTGGGTACAACAGATTTTTTCTGAAAAGAACAGATTCGAAAACTAAGAAAATACAACTAATTTAAGCTACTCCAAACACAGCGAAACAGAGGTTATAAGCAGTTATAAGTCAAATCACGTCAACTATCTAACGCGAAATATTTGGCACATACGCACAGAATGGCCAACCTTTAAGTTTAATAATATTTTCATTAAGTAGTAACAGGAAGGTTATGGATGTTGATGTCTTAACTCGTTACATTAGCAATGTTTTTACGTCACTGATGACGTGCATTGGATTTAGCTTTGCGAATACAATATTGACGTAGTGCGCGATACGTATTTCGAACAGAACCATGATTTTCAAAATAAATTTGCACAATTTGCAAGCGTTGTTCAGGCGTCAGTCTATTCATGTTGAAATGACAAACCAAACTAAATATAAATCACTTAACAGCTGACAAAATGGCCGCCAGTTAAAAAAGTGTTGCCAACTTAAAGTTCTATACCTCTAAAAAAAACACCCGTTAGATTCCAGCATTAGACACTTTTTATTTAAAAAGTCAGTCATATCTTTAAGAGTGGGAAGCGTGTCCGCTGATGGCAGTTGATTTTCCCATTCTTTATTCGTGACTGAGTCTAATTTTGTGGCAATGATATAAATTAAGAGATCATCCCACGTATTTGTAGGTCGACCTAACGCTTCTAAGGCACGGGTATTTTTTGAAATACCGTCTTGAATTTGGCGCAATTGAGACAGGTTTTCTTTCGTTATTGTAGGCAAATGAAAGATAGCTTTAATGTGCTTTTGCACAATAATTCTTTTGTTCTTGTATCTGTGTTTCAACATATCCCATGCAATTATATAGTTTTCATTGGAAACTGAGAGTGAATGTAAGATTTCACTAGCATCCCCCTTTAAGGCTGATTTTAGGTAATGAAATTTTTGCACATTAGATATTGCTGTGTTAGAATGAATTAATGATGAAAACGTATCCTGGAATGTTGTCCAGTCCTCGTATAGACCAGAGAATTCCGGTAATGAAATTTGCGGTAGACGTACTTGATTTTCGATATTATTACGCTGTTCATGTGATGTTGTTGCGACCTCATCAAAATGTAAGTTTAATTGTGACTTGAATTTTGAATACAAGGTTAATAATTCCTCGGCACGTGTTATTGCATTAAAATATTGTTCTTCAAAGGCTCGATCATTTTCTTTCGTACTTTCGCTTATACTCCACTGTTCGATCTGCATTTGAATATAATAAAACTCTCCCCAAGATTCTTTGATTTTTGATAATCTTGCATTGATTTGAAAAGCGTTAAAATTCGTTTCTTCAATAGTTTCAAGAAATGAATTAAATTTTGTTAGTGATGATTGAGCGGACTTTGTAGTCAAGTCCTTTTAAGATTTGTTTAGGTTCAAGCGACATGATTTTACACAGTAATGTTTAAGGAAGTGCGGGAAGGAATAATATTGGAGACTTACCCCTTGGTTTTCTTTGATGATAGCTGGTAGAGTTGTCGTTGATTATCCGGCTCGAAGGACCGTGTAATGAAGTTTACTAGGTTACCAGGACCAATGTCTTGATCTTGACACAGGCCTTTATAACTTGATAACCTAATATCTGATTTTCACCGCGCACGAGTTGTAAGGCCGTATACGCACACTTATTTAATGTTCGGTGACGGTTATTAAATGAAAGGGAAGTATTTCAAATTAATTATCTTTATTTAAAACTATTATCCACTACACTAAAAACACTTAAGGGCTCACATATAGCTGAGCACTTAAAAGTAGGGTCATGTTTAAGATTTTTTTTCGTGTATAAAACTGCACTTTTTTAAATCCACAATAAACATTTTGAAGTATGGCATTTATTATAAATTGTGTGAAAATTGGGTTCGAAAATTTCGAACGGTAAAAAAATTGCAGTCGTTTTTCCTGGGTGTGTTTTCTTAAAGTAGATAGACAGAACTAGTACTTATCGAGCCGGAATTTGCGAATTCAATTTTTTCGAGTCATGGCAGTCATTTGCATAAAATTGGCGGTTTTTCGCCTTAAAATTGTTGAGTAATTATGACAAAAAAAAACCAATGTCAAATATCGAAAAAAGGGCTCGATAAGTACTAGAATATTGTGTGAAGCATAACTTTGCAAAATTTGATCTCGATCGGTCCAGTAGTTGCGGAGATATTTCTGGTACCGATTTTGAAAATACTGTTTCGAGTAAAACGCGTTTAAAGTTTTGATTTCACTTTATAATGGAATAACTGGTTTATTTTTAAACTTACATGAAATCATCGATTCCTGGGCCATATGACGGATCTTCTCTAGACGTTGATGCTTCCATTAAATCCTTTTTTTGCTGTGTCAACCTCGTTCTTGCTTCTTTTGACGCCCTTGTCGCAGAGCGCTCGGCAAACCGCATGCGTTGTGTATCTACAGATTTAGCCCAACAATGTGCGTTTCTCCCTGTCTTGACGTCCAATATTTGCATTATTTGCAATGTACTTCTCGCGCCCCCCATTGAAGATACATGCACCGATATTTGCAGCAATTTTAACAATTTTAAGGCCGCTGTGCACTTCTTTTGGCGCAATTTTCCAGATGACGTGATTTATACTCGTTATTGTTCTGTGTGAATCCGCCAACACGTCGTTCCAACAAATTATCGTCACTGAGGTCGTTATACGAGTAAATAGGCTTGATTGCAGTCAGAACAACTTCAAGAAGTGCTGTATAATTGTGAGTGTAGTCATCCAATTTGTTATCTGCATTTGCCTTTTGCTATGAGCACCAAGAATCTGAGCCCTAGGGACATTTCTCGTGTTGTGGTTGTTCGTTCGTAGAGCTATAATGGTAGAACGTAGCCCATATGGCATCTTTCATTTTTTTTTACTGAATCACAGTTTCTGCGGATTGCTAAGCTATAATTTATCAATCATTCTTCCAGTCAGTTTATTCCTACCACCAATGCCTTTATTTTTTTCCCACATTGTCGAAGTCGCGTACCCATCCGCTTCTGTACGTAGCAAATGCACTCTTTCTTATTTATTTGTATCGACTCTCATATGGTTTTGCGTCGACGATACCTTTATACGTTTTTGAGTCGCCATCTCCGATATAATTGGTATACATTACATCATAACGCTGCATAGATCGTTGAAACATCTCTTTTATCCCATCGACTTCCATCTTCGCGGCAGATCCCTCATGATTCGCCGAGCACTGTTCTTCGTGGCTTGCTTTCCATTCTTCATACTCAGCGGTGTCTTCTTTCGATGTCCAATATTCGCAAGCTTTACAATAGGAACATTTTACAATGATATCCACAACCTTGCTTGTGTACAGTCCAATAAGCGTCGCTACTCCCAATAAAGACGTGAATCCACGTTTTTTCCACGTTCCGTCTCCAGATACTGTGAGTTGCTTATCGTCATCAATGTCATTATCTCTCATTGCTTCGTTTTCTTCACTGATAGCTTGTTTACTCAGCAAATCAAAAACTGCAGAAGAAGCCGCACTAATATTTTTGACTATGATGTCGGACGTCGCTTGTGCCACGGGAGGAGGCAAGTCCATTATGCCGCAAAATTTTTGAGCACCATTCAAACCAATTCCTAACAGTCTTAGAGCAAAGAAGAATCGTCTATTGATTTCGTAGGCACTCGCAATAAACGGAGAAGCCGGAATCAAAACAGGATCACACGACGAGCATATTATCATAATTTTGAACCCAAGTCCCCGGGTACTTTCGGTTTTGAATTTAACGGCACCACTACACTGTTTACATTTCACGTATTCAGAGATAGAACTGAAAAAATTGAGTATTCTGTACCCAATAGTTTCCTCTTCAGGAACAAACACCTCGTGTTTAGTTTTCAATTTCTTCGCAGCTGTACTCGTACTCATTTCCTCTTTTTCCGCTTGATGTTGATTTAATGGTTGCTTCCTCTTCTTTTTCACATCTTTTCTGAGTTTCCCAGACTGATGATCCTGTCGCGAACCCTTTCGTCGTTCCATTTTTGTAATGTTTTCGCACTATATTTTAATACAACAGTTCGGCTCGACGAACAGCGAACGACTGGGCACTGAGCATCTTAAAGTACGTATACCTAACCTATCAACCATCAACTTCTCGGAACATGCTCTTGCTATATAAAGGGCGATAAACACGTAGAATAAAACAGGAGAGAGAACACCCGGATCGTATGTATAGACTATAGCCGAACAGATGACAAAGGCCGCGTCTACCTGCACCCCGACCGTTATTCATTGCTTACCCGGTCGGTTACAAAACGAACTTCGTTATTACTGCGAATTTCTTTATGAAATTTTTAGGGTAGACACTCGAAGGATAGTACTTTCGAATGAGCACCTTCTTGAACAATCGATTTTCCCAATTTACCCAGGTATATGTGAGCCCTTAAAACATCAAAATTGTAATACTGACTGGTTGATAATTTGAGAACTTTCTCTTGTTAATACGAAAACAAACTGGCTGCTTACTGAATAAACTTGTTTGTTATGATACGAAAAAGATTTGTTATGCTGATGAGAAAGAACTTGTTGATTTTGTTGTCGAGAACGAACTGAACTGATGAATGATAACGGGCGAGCTCGTTATAATGGTATTTATATAACACGTGGCGCAAAAATAACCTTCCGATGTTTTTTGGCTGTAATTAAAAAAGAAATGAAAAACTTTGATTCTTCTTGTGAATTATTTTTATTTGGTCTTTTAATTTTTTTACATCAAGTCGAGAATACGATGTCATATAAATGGCCGCCGCCACAGTTGATTGTCATTTGAGCCCTTTTTATGGCATTTTCCATCACCTTGGCCAAAACTTCCGGCGATAGGTCCTCATATCCTTGACGGATATTGTCTTTAAGAGCTGCAAGAGTCTGAGGCTTGTTGATATAAACCCGCGACTTCAAAAAGCCCCACAAAAAGAAGTCTGCAGCGGTCAAATCAGGCGATCTTGCTGGCCAGTGCAAATCGCCAAAACGGGAGATTAGGCGCCCGGGAAATGCATCCTTCAGCATATCGGTTGTGGCACGTGCAGTGTGTGCCGTTGCACCGTCCTGTTGGAACCACATGTTTTCCAATCCCAATTCATCAACTTGCGGCAAAAAGAACTCGTTGATCATTGCTCTGTAGCGCTCACCATTCACAGTAACCGTTTGGCCCGCGACGTCTTCGAAGAAAAAAGGTCCGATGACTCCTCCAGCTAAAACAGCACACCATACAGTGACTTTGAGCGGGTGTAATGGCTCTTCGTGGGTTACACGCGGATTTTCAGTGCCCCAGAAGCGTAAATTTTGCTTATTTACGTACCCGCTAAGATGGAAATGGGCCTCATCACTCATGATTATTTTTTATGAAAAATCATCTTCCTCTTGGTGGTGATTAAGGATGGCTTGAGCGTATGTTAGACGCGATTGGCGGTCAGCAGCTAACAGCTGATGCACCGTCTGGACTTTGTACGGAAACATCTTCAAATCTTGTACCAAAATTCGCTGTAAAGACCGTCGACTGATACCCATTTGCGTGGCACGTCGTCTGGTCGATGTCGACGGCGCTTCCATGACATCCTCGGCTACAGCAGCAATATTCTCTGCAGAACGGCTACTCCGGGGTCTACCACGCCTGGCAGCATCTCGTGTTGTGCCAGTCTCTTCGAGGCGAGCGGCTAAACGTCGCAGTGTTTCACCAGTAGGCGTTGGACGGCCAGGAAATCTGCGACGAAATTCACGTTGTGCCAAAGTCACCGACCGATTATTGGTCAAATAAATAGTCACCAATATTCCGCGTTCTGGAGCAGTGTAGCGTAACATTGTTTATTAACGTGTATTTCGCATGTGTTTACTACACAAATGTAAAAACAGAACTGACATTAGGGGCCAATCGCAAAATTTATAGCATTTTCTGATAGGAGGATTACTTTTGCGCCACCCGTTATTTTACAGAATTTCCACTACTACTCCAATAATAATGGTTACAGTTATTGTATGTACATAACAATAGGGTGGAAACACCCGAACCGTAATAAACTTAAACTAGTCTACGAATCTACATAAGAGGATTACGATAATAAACTTATACTAATGTAAATTTAATATGGCAAATGTCCGATACCTAGAAAATATACAATGACTATTGTAATCCTTTAGTTCTAAATGGACATTATGATCTTAAAAATAAATATTAAAATATTAATAACATGAGAATTTAATGTGAAATGTACTTAGGCTTATATATGTAATTGCACAACTAAGTTATAATAATAAAAGAAATAAAACTTTCTAGAATAATATTTTAAGAATAATATGGTTTTAAATGATCATTAAAATGTAAATTAAATATAAATATGTTGACTTAACACAAACAAAAATAAGAAATTAAAACTTTCGGCTTAGGACGAAACAGTGGTGATTGATAAATTTTAATAGTGCTACTGAGTGTATATGTACACTCCGCGCAACATGAATAGGACCAACTGCATATATGACATTTGTAGTTGGTATAAACATGGTAGCGCGCTGGAATTGTTATTTTCGAAAATAAGAGGGTTGATAAAAAGATGTATGTAGGTACCAAATATAATTTTTGTAAAAGTCAGTGAAAATGTACGTTACTAATGACAATAAGTAGAGTAATTAAACGCCACTTGAATACGACCAATCTACAAAATAAAAGATTCGTTTGCAATAACAAAATACTTTATTGTTCAATAATGAGTACTTTTGCCATTATTTCTTATAACCTCAAATAGTCGGGATGGAATGGAATTATACAGGGTTCTCAAGTAGTCAACGGGAAGTTCCGCCCAACTTCGTTTCAGCGCCTGCTCTATTTCGTCAGCGCAACTGAATTGGGTAGCATTGGAGTACAATTTACGCGACAACCATCCCCAAACATTTTCTATGATGTTCAGGTCGGGGGAGAGCGATGGCCAATCGAGAACCTCCATGCCTTGTTCTTGAAACCAGCGTCGAACAATGCGCGCGGTGTGAATACTGGCATTATCCTGTTGGAAAATAAATGGCCCACCTGCCATAACGTTGGAAAATTTGTCTTTCACCTGTTGCAGCAGCTGGACGTACTTTTCCGAATTCTGTCTGCCCTTCACTATTACTAAATCAACAGGTCCGTTATAGGAAACAACTCCCCATACCATGACTGAACCAACATCGGCTCGCCTTCGTGATTGAATCACTTCATCTTTACGTAAATCGTGGAAATAATAAGAAAACCCATCCGGGCCATCTAAATTAAACTTCTTCTCGTCACTGAAAATAACAGTTTGCCATTCTCTTGTCCACCCCATTTTTGCTTGAGCAAACTGAAGACGTGCAGTGCACTGAAATTCCCTTAAAGGAGACCGTCGTTTAATTTTCAAACGTTTTAAATGCGGACAGGTCTTCAGTAACTTCTGTACAGTTCTTACCGATGCATTCGTTCCAACGTTATTCGGGATTTGTCTTGCCGTTAATGCCGAATTCGATGCTTCGCGTAATATGGCTCGACGTTCTCTCTTAGTTGTAACGGATGTTGTTCGCCCTTTAAAACGTTTTCCATAATTCTCGGGATCCCTAATAAAATTGTTCACAACCTGGTGTGATCGACTTATTTTCTTTGCAGTAGCCCTTGAGGAATACCCTTCTTGATGGAACGCTTTAATTTTTCCAATTTCTTCCATACTTAAGCACTTCTGTCGTCCCATCGTTGCACAATACCCTTAATTACAGATGTTTGTTTATCCGGATACACGTTGTAACTCGACACTCATCCGGTAGCTTACTATTAAATACTGGTCGTATCCAACCGGCGCGGTGCATTTTATATGTATGTGGTACTGACGTCACCCAATGCATAACGTTAGGCACTATTGCGCAATAATGCGTATTATTTGCCATATCATACCATTACAAACTTGCATTGTATTTTTAGTAAATGAATTGTTTTTCAAACCACCGAAAGCTTGCAACAAGTCGGGTGGTCCTATTCATGTTGCGCGGAGTGTATACTCAATGACATTAGAAGTGTTACACCTAGAAGGAATAGTTTCCTGGAGGTGATTTTTTGGTAATGTGATAAGCTTAAGTCAAGAATGAAACGATCAGATTTCCAAGAAATTTTATTAACATTAATTTGAAAAAAAATCAATAATGTGTTTGGCGACCCCGTAGCTGTAGACACTCCTGTACACGTCTAGGCATCGACAAAATAAGATGGTCGATGTCTGCTTGTGGCACCTCGTTCCAAGCAACTTGAATTTGGTGGATTAACTGTGCTAGAGTTTGTGGAGGATGGTTCAAATTAGTCAGTCTTCTCCCCATTATGTCCCACACATGTTCGATGGGATTTAAATCCGGTGAACGGGGTGGCCACGGCAAAACATTAACGCCAGCTTCTCGTAGAAAGTCCATAGTACGACGAGCAATATATGGACGCGCGTTGTCTTGCTGAAAAAGGACGTGTGGACGGCCATCTAGATAAGGCAATAAAGTGGTTTGTAGGACGTCATCAACATAACGCGCAGCTGTCATACTGCCCCGAATAAACAGAAGAGGTGATCGGCCTCCATATGCAATAGCCCCCCAAACCATTACTCCAACAGTCCTGTGCACATGCCTCTCAACAGCAAATCCAATATCACGTCGCTCTCCACGACGGCGTCTTACCCTCTGACGGCCATCATGCATGCCTAGGCAGAATCGCGATTCGTCGCTGAATACGACATTTTGCCATTCTGCTTCCCAATGCTGTCGTTCTCTGCACCAGTCCAAACGTTGACGACGATGTTCTGCAGTCAAAGGAAGGACTAATCGTGGACGGTATGAAGCAAGTCCAAAAGCTCGAATGCGGCGATATAATGTTCGCATACTGACAATGCGACCTTCTACACCAAACCATTGGTCACAGAGTTGGCGCGTAGTAGCAAAACGGTCTCGCAGAGCTAGTAGTCTGAAGTGCCTGTCTCGACGCTCTGCGGTACGCCTCGGTTGACCTGTTGGTCTGTTTCGTGTTCCTCTACCTTCTTCTGTCCACACCCTACACGCACGCATTACCGTCATTGCAGTAGAACCAACACGGCGGGCAATTTCGCGGTAGGCCAAACTGACTTCTCTAAAAGCAACAATTCTACCCCTGTCAAAATCACTAAGATGGTGATATTGTTGATGCCTTCGAATTGGAGGCATTTTGTTACGCTTAACAGAAGTAGGCGAAGACACAATAACTGAAAAAAAAAAAAACTTGTACTTATCAGCTCTGATAAACCGTTTTCTTAACAACTCAATAAAAGAAAAAACTTTTTTTTTGCAAAAACTGTCAAACAAAAACGATACAATTGTTATCATAACAAGCTGTCAATATAGTCATTCTGTTGTCAAAAGCACAATTCCAGGAAATTGTTCCTTCTAGGTGTAACAATTCTAATGTCATTGAGTATATTTACATTAATAGTTACGAGACGTGAAATAATTTGAGAAATACATGTCTGGACCTGTTTGCGCAAATGTTTACAAATAAAACAAATTTTAAGAAATTTTAATGATACGTTTAGTAAACTTTATGTACAATATATTTTTATTTAAAATAGATATATAATCAACAGCCTAATCTCATTACTTCTACATCTAAATGTAAAGTGTTGTAATGTAGGTACAAAACTTCATACATATATAAAGCGTTTAAAGAATTAATATGAGACGATAGTAATGTCTTTATATTACTATGTATATCCCCATTCATATGGGCACAAGCTTGTAGTGTTGAATTACAAAATTTAACAAAATCTAATGATTGTAGAACCGATAACTTTTGGTTTAATAATTCCATCAAGTTGTAGATGTTGTTGTATGTATCTTGAGACAAAACAATTTGCTGATTACGATAAGATGAATCACGCGTATGTCTATATGTGCCAGATTCCATCTTATGGTTAGGACTGCAACCCTCATCGCCACATACGCAGACGATACCGTGATACTCACTCAAAGAACACATCGCGATACAAAAAAGTTTTGCGAAATTCTTACCACTCATCTGTTGTGAAGAAGATACGAGTACTCGATGAATGAATTTGAATAATAGGCACAAAACCAGCAGCAGGACTTAGACCCTTAGTAATCCATTTAGTTCCACTGTTGTTTAATAAATATGATGATTATCCGACTAGCTGTTTTTCTTCAACGATAGCTTTTTCATTTAGTTTAAACGCTTTATCGATGAATCCGTTGTAATTGTTTGTAGTCGGTTCAACATCAACTATAACAACAAAAATTATTAACAAAAAAAAATTGCATACCTTTCTCCATTTTGGTTAGCATAACTCACCAGAGCAAATGAAAACTGTAAACTGACTGTTCGAACAAGCAGCAGTATAGTTATGACTAGTAGAGGGGTTAAACTAATAGTTTTTGTAGGTGGAGGAGGTAGTCTCAGGCCTAGCATTCACGAGGTTTGGACTATAAAGAATTTAAAATAATCAGTATTATTTATGTATTTGTGAAAAATCAATAATTACCTCAATGACACATCATCCGTATTGATGTTAAGAGCCCTTTTATATTGTTACAGAATACCAAGTCATTATCCAGAGCGAAAAAAGGCAGCAGATCCTTATCTCTTTTACGATAAAATGTAATATTAGTACCTGGACATAGTAGATTTTTTTCTTTTAATCTGGATGCAAGTAATTCAGCGGATTCCTTTGAGAGATTCAAGTCTCTTATAAGACCGTTTAGTTCTTCTTGATTGAAACACTGCGGAGTTGCTAAATCTGCTTCAAAATCGCTGTCGTTTTCTGATTGAATTCTTTGAACTTCGTCAGACGTTGATGTTTCTGTATCATCTGCTGTCAGTTCGGGTAGACTGCTAAATGATGGAACGGGTATTTCTTCTGAATGCGCTACAGGCCTTCTTGCAGGATCTAGATCAGGATATGTCCATTTGTGTCTATTGTTTCTATTTATGCCTTTAATATTAACGAGACAAAAATAGCAGTCGTCATGATGGTTTCGCGGTTCTTTCCAAACCATTGGTACACCAAATTTTAGGTACTTCCTCTTTCCAGTTGTCCACTGTCGCAAATGTTCAACACATGTTCAACACATGTTTTACATATGAAATGTGGGGCCCAAGATTTATCTTGATCTCCTAAATGAACGCCAAAATAGGCAAGATAAACTCTTTTCACAAAGTCAGAAATCGTTTTTCTGCTCTCTTTCAAAGTGTATTCACCACACACATAACAAAAAACATCGGGATGATTTACACAGGTATGTACGTCTGCTTGTGGATGCCATTGTTTCAGTTTAGTGTCTTGATACTACAAAACTACCAAAATTTACACAAAATGATAGCACAACTTTACCTGTGAAAACTCAGTAATATACTAAATCGAGTACAGCCAAGCAGGTATAGAAGGATCGGGTCATAGGCAATTACAGGTATAAAAGTAATTAAGAGCAGTGTATTGAGTAGCTCCTAGTATAGGAACATTGGGTCAGGGACAATTCCAGGTCTCCATTTGGCTAATTACATTCTGGGAAATTTCTATTTTGACGATTAAGTACATATTTATCTCTTTATTTGTTGTCCTTTATCAGAAAAAAATATCAATTAACCTGTAACCTGTATCTCAAAAACTAGAGCTGATAGAAAAAATCTGGTGGCATTTTTGGAATCAGCACATTAAAAACATCTAAAATCAGATGTTAGATTTCCGGCACCAAATTTTTTTTTTTCATTTTGTTACCCTGTGTTATCGGTGACAATTTTTAAAATAAAACTATATCCATATAACATAGATTTACCTTTTCAGCATAGATACGTTTTAAATAATCATAATAGAAATCGTACATTAATAATTTTGATAATTCCAAAACGGAGAAACCTATGTAACATATATTGGTTTATTATACCTAGTCCTGCCATAAATACTGATATAAAGGTTTTTAAGTACAAAAAGAAAACTGCAAGTTGGATTTAAATTATTTTTTGATAGTTTATTTTGGCAATAGTAACCTACAAAATACAATGCAAATTACTCGAAATGGCCGCCATTTGCCTTAATACAACGCCGAAGTCTGCAGGGCCACTCATCAATCGCTGTACGGACGATATTCATAGGAAAATTGTCGACTGCTTCTGTTAACGCTTGCTTCAATGATTCCAGGTTGCGATGGGGTCTTCTACAGACCATGCCCTCTAATATTGACCACAGTGTAGTAGAGCGGATGTAGGTCTGGGCTTGCTGACGGCCAAAGTCAGTACTAATAAACTCAGGTACATGATTTTCAAGCCATTGCTGAGTTGTTTTGGCCTTGTGAGCGGGCGCAGAGTCTTGTTGGAATATCCATGGTTGGTTTTGGAACATGGTGTAGTTCAGGGGCTCCACTACATTGCTTAAAATGTCTCGTTGATAGTTTTTGGCCGCTGTTTTAACACCTTTTTCACAAAAATGCAAGGAAGTGACGCCGTCATAGGATACTCCCCACCAAACCATCATTGAAGTAGGAAAATGAACTCGCTGAATCCTTGGCACCACTTCACTGGTTTCCTTGGAGGACCGTGCATACACCTTATCATTCTGCTTGTTAAAAGTTTCTTCCACGGTAAAAATTTTTTCATCAGAAAACAGAATTTTTTTGTAACGCTCTTTGCCGTACAACGATATCAGGTGTCTGCATTTTTTCTTCCTATTCTTTTTTAATTCAACGTTAAGGCGCTGTCCTGTTTGTCGTTTGAAAGCACTAAGTCCTAGGTCTTGTTTAATGATACGGCTCATGGTTCTCGGAGCAATACCCATTTCACGAGCCATGATTTTCTGTTTGCGGACAGGATGTCGATTGATGCGGGACCTCACAGCATTGATGGCCTGTGGTGTACGAACTATGCGAGGTCTGCCAGATCTTTTACGGTCGATTACATTTCCAGTATCAATGAATAACTTAACAGTACGATACACAAACACACGCGTAATATTTAACGGTTTCAATAAATCAAAAATACGGGCTCTTTCTATTCCACACTTATGAAGTGCAATAACCGCAATACGGCTCTCTTTATCCGACCATTCCATAATGACGGCTCACGCTATAGTGAAATTGTTCGGCACTTTTGTAAAGCATATATCAAATGTCAGAACTGCCAGCATAAAATTTTTGTGCTTTCAAGTTATCATCTGCAAAAAGGTGCGTTTACACTTGTATCAATACTTATGGCAGGACTAGGTATATAACTTTAAGTTTCTCCATCTGTATGGCACCAAAGTTTTCGGAAAAAGTACTAATATTTTTAAAATTCAATTTTGCTATTAAACTAGCAGCGCCTCTTCTCTTGCCTATAATTTCCCAATGAGTTATTAATTTTACGTCTACACGCTTGTCAACATTTTCCCTTGTTTTACCAAAGACCCAGTTATTTAATAATTTATAAAAATCTTTTTCGAAATCGTTTTGCGTGTTTTTTCTATAACTCATATTCAGGTCGATATAATTTTGCAACCAATTGGATTGTTTAAAGTTTAAAACGTGATGAATTTTAGTAATTTTGAGACCATTATTCAAAGCCTGTTTCAAATTTCTATAATGAATAACATATTTCATTTTATTGTGGAAATTTGCAATTAATTTCTTATTGGGAAATCTAGACCTAGGAGGCTTCATGTTCTCAGGTAGAAAAGGCAAATCATTATGATTATCATGTAAGACTTCTGGATATTCAATATCAAGCTCTAAAAAGTAACCAATATCTGAGTCGTCTGCGATTGTTAAAAGATTTAAATTTTCAATTTCAACATCCGATAACCAACGAAAGTCACCAAATGGTAAATATTGCGACATCGCCCACCCATACAAATTATTAGCATCCCAGTAAACTAAATATGAATTTGGAGAACTCGCATCATAAGTATTTAAATATTTATTATTAGCTACCACATATCTTAAAGATGATTGTGTTAACCCACCCCGTATACTTTTTTTAATGAAATGATGCATGTCAATATCGGTAAGTAACTCCAATTCAATTTCGGTATGTTTCAACATGGCACTCAAAGAAAGACCCGGCGACGTATAATATTGAGCGGGATCCAAGCTGTATGCTTTATGACAAATATTACGGAAATTTTCGAAATTATCTGATAACAACAACACATCTGTTTTTAAATATAAATTTGCATAGTCTAATAAATTTTCACACTTAAATATATATCATCCGAAATATCCTCACCAGTTAAGGAGATGTGAAATTTATGTTTTGGGGTAGTGTTGGTTCGTACAATCGATCAACAGTATCTACATATTCATATGGAAAAACACCTTTACGCCTAATTAAATTAAATTGGTCATCTTCAAAATGAGATTTAACAACCTTACAATCATTCGAGGATAAATCGTTTGATAATTTATCTATGGAAGATGCCATAAAGCGAAAAGAATCTAAAAATCGTAAATTTAAGTAAACATCTTTCTTCTCACCCGCCTTATTAGTATAATTATCAACTAAAACTTTTTTCGTAAAACTAATACAGTAAAACCTGTCAATAACGGCCACCCAAAAAGCAAAATATATTGGCCGTTATATAAAGGTGTCCGTAATTGACAGGTTTTTCGTCTCACAAATAAAATACATAATTAATTTTAGGATTTGCTTTCTTTATTTTATTAATTAAAGTAAATAGTATATAAATACAAATACATATGTGTAAGAAAAACTAAAATTTTAATGTATTTACATACTATAGATAATATGACATCTAATAAATTATTTATATGTACATATTATTACAATATATTCATACGAAAAAACACAATTTATTAGGATTTTTTAAAGTGTTTCAATATTTGTTTGCTTCACATTTTTTAGCTTCGATTTAAAAAACTGCAGCTTCACATGTAAGTAAAATTTTAGAAACATCCATATAAATGTCACCATTGTTATTGCACAATAAATAATTTTGTATGTCTCTTAATTTTGCACACACTTCACTCATACTAGATAAACTAGATTTTGGAGTTTCACATTCGTCCAGGTCACTATTATCAGAGTTATGTTCTTCATCATTATTGCACAAATCTTCAACAATTTCTGGAATACTGAAGTTAGGGCTCTCTGTAGGCACATGACGATCAATAGAAGCATATTCATCTAAATCCATCAAAAATTTGTTACGAACTGCAGGATATAGCTGGGCAAGGGGTATTTCGTCTTCTTCATCAAACATTGTGTCCTCTTGGATAACATCGGAGAATCCGGCCTTGGAAAAACATTTTTTAACTGTAGCAGGAGATACCTTTTTCCAAGCAGCTGTAATTCATACAAGTGCATTGGCTAAATTTATGTTTTTTTCAAAATTTCAAAATCACATTCATTGTCAATAAACGTTAGAAGCTTTTTAATCAAAAAATTTCGGTAAATCAATTTGAAATTCTGAATTATTCCTTGATCCAAGGGCTGACAATACGAAGTGGTGTTTGGCGGCAGGAAGACTAGTTTAACATTTTCTAATGGAACTTTAGAATGTGAAGTGACATTATCCAAGAAAAGAAGCACTTTTCTATTTTGTTTTTTCATTTTATTGTCAAATTTATGCAGCCATCTTGTCATAATTTCCGTTGTCATCCATGCCTTTTTGTTAGAAACCCATTCTAAGGGTAATTTGTCCACATGACTACCCTCAAAACAGCGAGGATTTTTACTTTTTCCAATTATTAATGGATCTTCCTTCTCACCTTCCATATTTGCACATAGTAACAGTCAAACGTTGTTTTTCTGCCTTCTTCCCTGCACAATTCTCACTTTTTAATGCAAATGTCTTATTTGGCATAGCGCGGTAATAAAGACCTGTTTCGTCGGCATTAAACACATCTCGAGGAGAATAATTTATTAAAATCAACGGTAACTTGGTTTTCTAGTCTTTTATATCGTCCAAATTAACCTCTGCGGAATCACCACAAATTGATTTAAAAGTTATACTGTGTCGCCGACAGAAACTTTCCAACCATCCATTAGATGCTGCGAAATTTTTCATCTTTAAACTGCTTGCTGTCTCCAGTGCTTTTTGTTTAAGTAGCGGGCCAGCTATTGGAATTGCTTTATTTCTGGCTTTGCAAAACCAATTGTAGACGACTTGATCCACTGCCAATCCTTCCGACTTCGGAAATTTTCGTTTTAGCTCCATGTTAACACCTTCCTCGACCATCTTTTTTAATTCACCTTTATTTTTCATAATATCGTTAATTTGTGTTTTTCCAACCCCATATTTTTCGGCCAACTTTCGCGAACTTAACGCATACTTTTCACTTTCCGCGATTATATTTATTTTGTCTTTTAGCGACAAACGTTTTCTTTTTTGCGACATACTTAATTAAGAACCTTTCGAATACGGAGACAACTTTAAACTGAATTGTTTCCTTTAGAATAATAAAGTTTAAATCGAAAAGGGTGAATTACTACCAGGTAATAGGAAACCCCGGGAAACCCCGACAATTTGTATTAGGTATTTCCGTCAATAAAGATATACATGTCATAAATAGTCCGGCTGACATTGGCAGGTAAATTTCTATGAAAATAGGCCGTAAAAGTTTGGGTTATTTGGCCGCGGCCGTTTTACAAAGGTGGCCGTAATTAACGGGTATTTGTGTACGGGAATTTCCTTATAGTCGATTCGGGGAACTTTGAAACTCAGGTGGCCGCTTTAGTCAGGTGGCCGTTAACACAGGTTTTACTGTATATGCAAAACTATATGGTACATGTTTATGAGACTCCCTCGTATACGAAGAGGATCGATTATCTCTACACGAATGAACTGGTAGAAGTAAACATTCAAAATCAGCATATATGACAAACGGGACAAACATTTGTTTTTCGAAATCGTTAAATTTCAAAATATTTTGGGGTTCCATATCCCTGAATTTTGTTTTGCGCGACTCAGTTGAAGGTAGAACTGTATATAAATGATTACAATCATGGCGTTGATGAGCGCTTAATTTTTCAGCTGTGTTGAAATAAATCAAACACCCATCACATAAATATTTACTATGTTCGTGACGATTAATTTGAGATGAAATTAGTCTTGAGAGATTTTTAATTAACACGTAATGAGATTTCTCCCCATCCTCAATCAATAATAGATTTATATGAACATCTTTTCTATTTTGAGTAAAATAAATTGGCCCTACGACATCACAATTTTTTGTTTCCGAATTATATGCCAATACAGTGGTACAAGTGGTGCAATGGAAAAAATGGTGGGGTCCATTGTACGCACAGGTACCGGTGACATTGAAGATAAAGCGGAAACGTCAGATTCTAGTAATGTATCTGCAAAATTCGAAACACGGATTTTACGACAACGCACTTACATAGACATTCCGTTTGAAAGCTATAATGCAATGGTAGGTAAAGTTAAGCAACGAACAAATATTAGCGGCCCATCTTTGGGACATCCGAGTTTATTGCATTGTGTAAAGAAAGCCATCAACGTCTCCAATCACTTGGGTCCTGCCTTTGAATATACACACACGGTAAATGAACAATTTTACGAACGCACCGGTACTACTTTTACATTTGGTCAATTATTTGATAACGTAGACGAAAAGAAGGGCCAAAGGCCCGACAATACAGGTTCAGGAGTTGTACGTACATATGATATGATTGATAGTAATGATGTCGGAGGTAGTAAGGATGTAATAGATTCAACACAAACATTTACCGACGAAGAACAGCCGGCGTCTTATCCTACAGCAACGGTGTTTGGTAATTTGAAGGCGGAGGGTGGCGGTCAACGACCGAACATGTGGGTGTCATTGGCCATTTACAATATATGAAATTTCGAAAACGACGTGAGGACCGACACTTCTACTGCCGCCTATAACAGTATAGTTAATTTAAATTTTGAGTGCATACTAAATTTTGAACTTAAGGCTTTCGGAACGTTGATTGTCCCCATGTATTATCAGCCTTCATGCTTTCCTAAAATGCTGTACACCAAACAAACTATTAAGAGGGTATGGAATAAAAATAATAAAAACCAGTCCGTTTATGGTTTCGGAGCCGAGTCTCGGATCAAGGGATATAGGGTGCCATTTGAAAATGAATTGTATAATAATGTCGATTATGTTAGTTACTTTAAGAAAGATTAATACATATGTACATTTATAAATTTATATTTATATTAATATAATTACCTCAAACTACAAAACGTATTTCGATTATTTGAGAGTGCATTATGTTTTGCAAGTAATAACAGTACATGTAGCAATTGCAGCGTCTCAAAACACGACATTCATATGTATACTCGCTAAACCTCAACACGACATTGGTTGTATCCTCTTCCATCCAATAATACCTAATTCTCTTGTAGACTAATGTACTGGTGGTTCGTCGTATAACGGCTGAGCACGGAACAAATTCAATATCTCTTGGGAAGTTCTGCGTCTTGGATATATAACGGCCGATAGAATTGTCTGTATGTCTATGTTAAATGTACGCTCATATGTTCCTCCCACTATATTCATGTCCACGTAGTCTTCGGAAACGGTCCAAGAAGACGAACTGTTTGCCATATACCAGGTGGAAGACCCCGACGAAGAAGATGTCGATATCACGTCAGGATCATCGTTGACGTCCAACATTCGTGAAGTACCAGAATCGTGATCTGTCCTGCGATTTATAAAGTAAGGAAAGATTCCAGAAGACGAAGATTGTATCGACATTACTTCATCATCACTACTTTCAGGTAAGCGTTCGAAACACCTTAGAAATTCTTCGTATTCTTCTTGTATCCTTTCGTCGTAATCCCTCGTTGCACTCTGTACATCCTCTATGTCTCGATCTACCTGGCTAGATGTGCCTGGTCTGGGTTCTTCATATTCGTTCTCGCCTGTCTCGCTATTCACATTATGGTTATCACACATTATGACTAATAAACCTCCTCACACGGCGGAAACACGCTTATGATTACTTGGTCTTAAGAAGACATAAGTCTTCTTAATCCAGCAGCATCAGCAGCATCCTCGCACAACACACAAGGCCACTCGTGACGTCATGCCCTGCGCGGGGTCAGGTCGGGGCCTACTGACAGGCGGGGCGGTCAGTAGGCCCCGACCTGACCCCAATTTCTACAACATGTGCGCGCAGGGCATGACGTCACCAGTGGCCTTGTGTGTCGTGCACGTGGTTTATGCTTAAATTATTTAAATTTTCAATTTTAGACTAATCCTTTATTTTGACTGGAAATTTAATATTTTCCAAATTCAAAAGGGTGGTATAAGGGGGGTAAGATGTGACCCTCTCTACCATTCTATCAACAGGATGGAGTGCTGCTACTATACTATATTCCAAAATTCGTCGGACCACCAATTAAAGTTATATTTACAATGGGAAATTTTAGTGGGATAATTTGGCGGCAACTGTGAATGCCTAAAACGTATAGGAATTCCTAACTGCAAACACATATATAAGCATTTAGTCTGCCACAGAAGTATATAACTATAATTTGTAAATGAATACTTTAATATTTTCCATTTGTATCTTATAGAAATGCTCACAATGCATTAAAGAAATCTTTGCATATGTATCCAGACATGCGTATTTCAACATTTATATGATCACGATTATGAACAAATATGAAACTTTTACTTTTTATTTATAAAATAAAGTGTTTACTAACCATCCCTGTAGAATTATTACAATATATTTTCGATAATATGAAAAGCTGGGTAGATGTATGTATTGAAAAGAAACGTATACACTTTCTGCATTTGCTTTAATAAAAAACTTACAATACATTATCTGTTAGATTACATTCTTTGTACATTATCTTTTGTCACTATTTACATTTTATTATAACTTTATCTACGTTTAAGAAAACATCAACAAAACACAACTATATTCATGCCATTTCTCATCTGTAAAATGTCAAAATCAAACACGTTTGTGAATTTAATTCGCTGTAAAATTATTCAGCCAACATTAAAATGAAACAAGGGTTCTTTTTATTATACCACCACATTTTATTTGAGTTTGAACACGGTATTACGGTAAAAATAATGCACTTCAATTTTAAACATTTACATTGCACAAATTAATAGTCACTATCACTTGAAACACTGTCACTGCTGTCGTCAGGGCCAATAGATATAATCAAAGGCTCTACAACAGCATCCATTAACCCATCAAGAGCTGACATTTTTATTTCTTCTTTGATCACATGGTCTATACATTTTTCCATTTGACGGAAGTAATGTTATTTATTGCATTTATTAACAGTTGCCGTATCTCTGCTATCTTAAATGTTGTGTTGTTTGAAGCGACTTCATCTTTGATTTGTGCCCATACCAATTCAATAGGATTCAGCTCACAGTGGTAAGGAGGCAGCCGTAAAACAGTTTTATGTGCTTCTCTAGCCTTTTCATCTGTTACATATTTATTATATTGGTCTTTATTAAGTCGCACTAAATGTAATAATTCTGCTCGAACCATGTCAGGATTAAATTCTATATTTTTGGAATGTAGCCATTCCTGTATATCTGCTTTCTTCCAAGCTGTAGTTGGCACTTTGTCTGCTTTTCGAGAATGATAGGAAGCGTTATCCATTACGATTACTGCATTATCTGGTAATTTGTATAATATTTTCTCAAACCACTTTTCAAACACAGTTGCATCCATCTCATCATGATAATCACGTGTTTTTTTTCCTTCGAATAAAAGTAACCCATCCTCAACAAAACCATCCTCAGATCCGATGTGAAGTATAATAAGTCTGCGACCTTTTCCGGAAGGATGTTTTAAGCCTGTAGATAATCCATCAATAAATGCTTGTCGGTGACTTGAAACATTTTTGTCAACCCACACCTTTTGTTTCGTATGTCCTTCGTTGACCCATGTCTCATCTAAATAATAGATTGACCGGCCTTCTGATCTGTAGGACTTAATCGTGGCAAGGTATTTGCGTCTCCAGCGGATTATTTCACTACGTTCAATCAAGACGCTCTTTCTGTCTCTTTGATTTTAGCTCAGTAAATATATTCAATCTAAAATCTGTCAATTTTATTAGGCACAATCTGCAACTTGAAATTAAGTTTTTTCAGCAAACGATGTAATGTTGTGCGACTGATGTGTGGTATATCATCACGTTCGTCTATGACAGCCATCATTTTGTTCAGTGTTGGCAATTCGTTTTTATAAAAAAAGCTATGAACAATTTGCCGCACAGCGTTTCTCACTGTCTCATCGAAAAGAGCTAATTTGGAAGGTCTTCCAGTGCTTTGCCTTGGAGCAGCAACATCACCCTCATTCTTATATTCCTTCAGTACACTGTACATTGTACTCCTTGCAATTCCTAAAACGAATGTAGCAATAAATTAACCATTAGTATTATCATATTTTACACTTCGTACCTAATGTTTTTGTTATATTTAACACCACTTGTCTTGTTGAGATATCAGGTGTGTCTTGTTTTAATGTTTTATACATATTCAAGACAAACTCCTTCTCTTCCAGTAACAAGTGACCTGAACGGCTGCGCTTTCTAGGTGGTGATATAGGAATCACCTGTTTCCCACTTGTACCCGGCGGTTCATCCATTACGGAAACGACGCAAATATAAATAATATTATTGTTTAGTTCTCAAAAGACCTCTTTTGTACAAGTAATTAACCAAATATAATAATGCGCTGAAAATACTACAACCTAACCTATCACTCGTAAAACAATATGGCCGCACTTTCTCATCTAAATATAGCTGTGTTAATTTATCTTCACAGTAACCAATCCCAAGGCCACATTTTTGCGCCAGATTTGAGAGGTGGTCCGCCGAATTTTGGAACAGAGTATAATGACCAAGCAAGACATGCATCATCATTATTTTGAATGTTGATACATGCCTTTTTATTTTTTATTGAAGCAGGCAATTCCAAGTATGACGATCCACTGAAGGGCGTAAAAGAATTTATATAAATTTCTAAATGTGAGACAGAAATTAACGCCCACCCAGAGTCTCTTTCTTGAAATTCCTCTGATTTTGTTATAATAGGCTATTTGACTAATTTTGAGAAATTGTTTTAAATTATTGTTTATTACATAATAAGGACATATCATTGATATTTCCGACATATCTATTGTATTATCAATAAAAATCAATGTTGAAGTTTAAACGTCCAAGACCGCGCCAAAAACGCTGTTTGTGTAATGGCGCTGGTCATATGGCATGCGCGACGTCACAGGCTAGGACGGGATAAGTAAATCTAGTAAATCAAGAAGTAAACCTGAATAAAACAGCGTCGCTGAAGTTAATTTCATGTTTTCTTCAAATTTATTGGATAGAATGGGGTATAAATGGTGTGTAGTGCCACAATGTACAAATATATCTATAAAGAGTCCACACAAACTGTTTGTTTCTGTTCCAAAGAATCCCAAAAGAGGAAAAATGTGGTTACAATTAGCTCGAAGAGACCCAAAGAGTATATTACCGCATACAAATGTTTTTATGTGTGAAGATCATTTTGACGTAAGTAATATCACATTTAACTTGACATATTATACTAGATATTAGTTAAAAGTATCGGTTTTTGTAAAACGAGATCTATATCTATAACATTGCAACATCTATAACCCCACTCTATAGGATTTGAAATATTTTCTGTTACATTGTTAGATTTTTATAGTTTTCTGTGCAGTCCTGTAATATCGATTCTCTTGTCAGACAATCTATGCATAATATCATACTATTAGAATATTAGACACTTCACTTGTTATATCGGCAATAATATTGAATTGCAGATGGAAAAAGACACAATTAACTACATGAAATACAAAATGGGCTTCAGTGAGAAAATACTTTTGGCAGATGAGGCTGTGCCAACCAAGTTTCATTGCCAAGAGGATCGCAAAAGACGGATGACTGATGCTGTACCTTCTCGAGAGCTGTTCCTTAAAAAGCAAAGAATTGATCTTGTCACAGAATGGCTGCAAAGTCAAAGTACTACTGAAACTCATACTGAAAGCTTACAAACAAATAACGATATGAAACCAGAAATTATTGAGCCTGAAGGTATGTATTTATTTATTACAAATGTCAATATAATTATGTTTGCATTTATATTTAAATTAAGTCGTTAATTTTGGATTTTATCTTTTCAGAATTACCAAAAACTCAAGACAAAGAAACTATCACGGATGCTATCATAACTGTAGAAAAATCTGTTCAAGTAACAACAAAATCATATATACATTATAGGAGCAAGGCTGTGCAAACAAGATGCCAAAGTAAAAGTGTTTCCACTTCACCATTGAAGGTTTCTACAACATCACGTACCACTTCACCCTTTAAGATTGAACCATGCCAACTTCAACCGTCACAGTCGGAAGTTGTTAAATCACTTAAGAGAAATATTGTTCTCGAAGACGAAGAATCAGATAGTGATATTTCTTGTTTTGAAGCTGGTCATTTGTCACCTTTTGTAGCAACATCATCAAGGGATACTGATTCCGATTCAAATGTTACAGACACCAATGAAAATATTAAACAATTGAAGTGCCTCAAACATACTATGCATTTAATTGCCAATAAACCTTTGATGTATGTTGGTATTCCCAAAGCATGTTATTTTTTAATCCAGTTGTTGCATAAACATACAAATATAAAAGTAGAACACATTTTGTTATGCTTGAAAAAAATTAGATTGAATAACACATTTTCTGAATTAGAGGATAATTTTGGAATATCACTATCTCATGCTAGTAAATTGTTTTTGCGAAATATACCTATAATAAGTTGTTTTTTAAAACCCTTTATCATAAACTTAGACAAAAAATTAATTAAAAAGAATCTCCCAATTGCATTTAGACATAACTATCACAATGTGAGCTGCATCATTGATTGTTTAGAAATCGATGTACAAATACCATCAAAGGCTCTTCATCAGGCACTGACATGGTCAGAGTACAAAAAGGGGAATACGGTGAAGTATTTAATATCCTGCACTCCGAATGGTTTGGTTAATTATATTTCAGAAGGGTTTGGGGGTAGAACAAGTGATGTTACCATACTAGAAAACTGTAACTTTCTAGATGGATTAGAACAGGGAACTTGTATCTTAGCTGACAGAGGCTTTAAGCACCTTGAACAGGCACTTCATCAAAAAGGCATGCAATTATTAAGGCCACCCAGTGTAAACGCTGGTGCAAAACTATCAAAAACAGAAGTTCGACAAACTAAAATAATTGCTAGCCTGCGAATTCATATTGAGAGGGTGATAAGGCGATTAAGAGAATTCCATATGCTAAAGCAACATTCAGTTATAAATAATAACATTCTCCGTGTACTTGATCATGTCGTTATTATTGCATGTGCTCTAATAAATTTGCAGGATTCTCTTATTAAATAATGTAAATATCTAAATAATGTAAAATAAAATAATAAAACAAGAAATACAGAATGGTTTTTTATTTATCACAAACTGGTGTTACTATACAAAATAGGATATATATTTGTTTTCCAGAAAATAGCTAACTTTTCAATTAAGTTATTAACATAGTCGCTGTTGTATGTCACTAAAATAATCTCTACATTCTTTGTTTCTTCAAAATTGCTATCAGCGATACAAAAATAGCACTTTTTTAAACCAGTTGCATACATTTGCAGTTGCACCTGTGCTTTACATTTATCTGTGATCGTACCATTTTTGAAGTAACGGTCCTTAGCCTTTGCTTTGGTAGGACATTTTATTTCAATAACGGCGTCTGGCATTAAACCGTCTGGAGATGCTGCAATCATGGGATTCTCTTGGCATACATAAAGTCCACATGAAGTAATTTTTTTTTAATTTATTACTTACTGTCTTCCGGACAGATAGTTCTAAATTTCTGTCTCAGGTATTTTTGCGCCCATTATGGTGGCAACCAATGGACCATCTGGTTTATGACAAACACTTACTTCATGTGCCTTTGAAGCTGTGATACGGCCATATCTCATCTCGTACCACAAACTACTCTTGCTCTGCCTCCTGGTTGCTGTTTCGATGGTATTTATCACATCTTCTGTGAATGTTGCTTTCATCACGTCTACAAACTTCTCCACATCTGCTTTAATTTCGGGGGATTGGTTTATTATAAAATTGTGCAATGAATGCTGCATCACATTAGTATGTTTAAAATCATGTTGATATTTTAGCAATTCACAGTTATCAATTTTCCTGTTCTTTGCTTCTGAAATAAATTCAGTATAAAGAGCGGATGTACTTGGCCTATGAGGTACTTCTTTTTTGGACATCTGCCGCACTGTGATGAACTTCAGAGTAGTCCCTACTTTAGACAATGTAGGCTTTTTCCAATAGCACTCTACGGAAGTAGATGCAGGTTCCTCGGTGCGACGATGGACCCACATCAAAAAAGCAACTGCATGCTTGCATCCTCCAGCTGAAGCAGCACAGTCATGGCATCGACAGCTAATAATTTCGTTGTCCTTTTCGTTTATTACCATCGTCACACTGTATGCTTTTGTTCTAACTTTATGCTCTGGACACACCTTACACTTAACTGTGCAAATCTCACGGTTCCGGTGTAGTTGGACGAAACCGATCGCATCGTCTCCATAGGATTCCCTTGCAGACCTGTGAAAGAAAAGCAAGAACGATTACAGAGAAAATTTACAAGACATATCTTGTATTTATCAACATAACCTAAAATGATCTGAATGATCCTACATAGTGGTTAAGGTTTATACGTGGTACTTACACCGCTGTTTTCACATTTTTAAATTCTGCAGCATAGTAATCGGCGTTATTCTTAAAAAAAAGTGCAACCATAAATGCGTCTATCTTAGGTAAATTGCTGTTATCAGCTCGCACAAAATTTAACTCCATTGTGAAGTCCGAAACGAATACAACTAGGAATATTATATGATATCGAAAATTATCAGAAAACTGCTTTAGAAATAGCTCAAAGATCCAATCGCGAATGAAAAACAATTCTTGAAAATTACACCCAAAAAGCTAAAACGTGAATGAACGTCAACTTGTTTCGCCAGTATCGCCGTGTATGCTAGCCTATGACGTCACCAGAGTTGCCACCAATGACATAGTGTTCCCGTTACAGATAAAATTTCAAAAATTATGAGATTGTTTTTTGTGTAATTTGTCAAAGATAAACATAATTTAGTATAAAATAAAGTGAAATATGTTCTTTTACGATATTACCCGATAGGATGGACCACATATTGTGGTATATTTTCAATGTAGTCAAATACCCTATTCATCCAGTTTTCTATATCATCTTTAACACTATGGGCCCAAATAGACACATCGCTTTCCAACTGTTCTATGGCTATTTCGATTTTCTCTTCTTCAGACACTTCTCTGAATCTGAAACTTTTCGTTATTGCTTTCAAAAATTCCTTAGGATGCATTCCTTGCTTACTCCCGTTAAAAGTGGGCAATTTCCTTTCCTCATTTATGTTTCCTACGCCACTAGGTAACATATTTCCCAACCCTATCATAATCTAAAAGTACACACCAAAAGAACAATCGCATTTGAAAGCCAGTTTCCGAGTTACGCACCAAAAGTGACCCTTGTATGATGGCGTTCTAAGGTGGCGAATAACTTCGGAACGAGAAGAGATACGATGTTCCGGTTTGCAGCAGCGTAATTATCATGTCATAATCTATAAATACACACCAAAAGAACAATCACATCTGTACCACCACGGCGGAGACGGTCACTGACTTATCGGGGTTTATCTCCATTCCCCGTCTATCCAGAAACTCGGCAGCAGCTTGGATGGATAATGGCATTTTCACATCATGATCCTCCAGCAGCACTAAATAATTATCTGCGAAGGCTATGGCCGCCACTTTGGTACTCGTCGCAACTGTACCACCAGACGGCCCGCTATTGTGATGATGGAGAAACTCGTCCAGCACGATGTTGAAAAGCAGGGGACTAAGAGGGTCGCCCTGCTTCACGCCTCGATGGAATGATAGAAGCCTGGTGCACTGCTTCCCTCTTGATATTACAGTTTGGGCTGCCTGGAGGGAGTTCATGATGTAGGAAACCATGAGCGGATGGACGCCGAAGCGGCATAAGCCTCGCCGTATGGAATGGTGTGATACTGTGTCAAAGGCCTTTCTGCTATTAAGGGACGCCACGTTGTAGGCCTTCCTCGACGCCCTCCTGGTCGCGATGTAATTGTCCAGGATAATGGTGTTGGCCATAACACCGTCACCTTCTACAAAGCCTCGTTGGTGTTGGCTTAAGTTAATAGTCTTAGCGAGTCTCCTAGATGCTACTCGGTGGAACAGTCTCTGCAAGGCCGAGCCGACGGTTATTGGTCGCCAGTTAGATGGAATAGACGTGTCTCCCTCCTTGGGTACGAGGATGGTCCTGTTACGGTCCCAAGATGGTGGGGATCGTTGTCGGTATAACACCAGGTTGAAAATCACCTCAAGTAGTTGGGTCGGGCACATGCTCTGATATCAGTTTTAACTTTTATTTCTACGGGTTTTATTTTCGTGATAATCGTTTTTGTGTTACCTGTTTTTGTTATCTTACTTGTTTCCGCTGTGGTTGGTGTTATCTTCTTTGGTGCTGCGGTCTCTTTGGCGGGCGGCGAGTTTTTCTTCTGCTCTATCTGTGTTCGACGCTTTTTCCCGGTTTCTCCAGGCAGTCCACCGTTCAAGTGGCCCCGGCCGACCGCCCACTAGATCCGTGAGAGAAGCCTGGACATCTGAGCGATACCACTTCTTTGTCGTTAGTATTGTTTTTTTGCGCTTTAATTACAATGTTGCAATATACGTATTAGCAAGTCACAAATAAATCTCTTTGATAGTCCCTTACAGTTCGCATATATTAAGACATGTGTTCTCTGTATGGTAGTCTCAACGAGAATGCAAACATAAGAAAGTCTTCTATATACTATTTAAAAGGGAGGCGAAAAACGATCAGCAAGAATGAGCAAAATTCAAAAAAATTGTATAAATTTTATAGAAACTAGATTTCTTTTAGAAACAAAATATGTCACAAAAAATAATTATTTTTACAATTACAAATGTACAGGCACTGACCTGGAATTCTAACATCCATATTATGATATTAATTTCTTGGTGTATTAAGTTGATTATGTTTTGCTGGTACGTGTATTATGTCCGCATTGGGAAGAGGTACATTAAATTAACACAGATATGGTATAATATAGAACAACTGTTTTAATCACTTAAGTTAATACCGGGGTTATGTATTAATTATCACAATATGTTCGTATTCTGTACACATACACACGAAACAAACTGTGTACACATCCTGTACCTGTACCATCGAAAGCCGGAACGCACACTGTATATTAGTTTCACAAAATTTTAAAATTGTATTCTAGTCTTAATGTATCTTACGAAAGTATCTGCATGTTTCTACTACACCCTCCCTTGTCTATCGTATAAGAGGTCAAAGAAATGAGTTGTGGGTGTAGGTCCCATTCAATACATGGCCCCTCTTCTTCAAAATGCGTATGCTTTCGTATGTACGAGGGAGCGTTTTTATATTCGCGGAATGGGGGACAAGGGGTGGAAATAAAAAAACCAAATTATTTTTCTTTTTCAATATATTCACCTGCAAGACGGATACATTTTTCACATCTTTCAATTAATTTATTTATACCCTCATAAAAAAATGATTTCTCTTTATCTGCAAAATATGCCGAAACTGCCTCCTTGACTTCATTATCGGCAGTAAATATTTTACCTCGCAGCTCTTTTTTCATTTTCGGAAACAGGTAATAATCACTCGGGGCTGTAGGATGGGTGATTCACAATTTCGAAGCCCACCTTATGCAGGGCAGCTAACGCAACGCGGCTCTTGTGGACGGGCGCGTTGTCGTGCAAAAGCAGAACACCTTTTGTAAATTTTCCCCGTCTTTTCTCTTTAGTCG
>JAVIWB010003413.1:0-45663 GCA_031893035.1 Dermolepida albohirtum
CATAGCTTCCACCATCGAAACGGCGAAAATCGTAATTTGATATCTCGAGAGCACGGCGTCGCAACGGGTTCCGGTTTTAAGCAATCGATTCCGAACGTCAACACCCATCGGGCAGTGTCCGAGTTGTCCCAGAGAGGCCCTTGGTTAGCGAGATAGCATGCCGATCTGAAATGAAAATCAAAAATCGTCGCGATTTTCCGGAGTTGGAAAACTTTTTTTTCTCGAATTTCGACCCAGAAACTACCTAGGCGTTTTCAGACTTGCCTTAAAAGACTGTGCGTATGATTTTACGCCAAGAGTTGGCCTTTTTTCTATGTTTTTTTGACGGTTTCACCAGAACCATTCAGTGATCAAATAAGACTCGACTATTAAAAGGTAAACGCAAGTAGTTGTCAGGCCTTATTTAATGATCTAATTTGCCCAATCAAAATACCACAAGTTAACTCACAAGTTGTAACACCCTTCGTGACCTGGTTTACCGGGAATGGTTCTTTTCGTTATCGTTAGTTCTAAGTATTATATCCAAAGTAATTTATAACAGCGAGAATCTTATTGTAACATTGTTTAGTTTTACTTTTCTTATTGCCTTGATGACGACCTAAGACGAATTATATTTACATAGGAAAGTGTAATTAAAAATATGCAGGGTGTTTCAAAAAGAATATACGTATTTTGAATGCAGACATTTACTAAGCTTTAAGACATACGAATATGAAACTTTAAGCACATATTTACGAACCTTTCAAGTTTAGATGACAGATGTTCAATATATCCTCCATCAGCGACACGAACAATATCACATGGATACTGAAATTCCTCTCATACTCGGGCAAGCATGTCCTTCATCACTCATGTTATGGCGGTACGGATCCGGTTCTTCAGCTTTTCCAGGTTCTGTGGGAATGGTGGTACATAAACGTTGTCTTTAACGAAACACCACAGGAAAAAGTCATAGGGTGTCAAATCCGGTGACCGTGAAGCCCAGCTGAAACATGCTAAGTCGCCAGCTCCTTGACGATCAATTCAACGGTTCGTTAGAGTTTCATTCAGATATTCACGCACTGGCGACTCCAGTGAGGGGGTGCTCCGTCTTGTTGAAAAATTAAGTTGTCTTCGTGCAGGCTCGGAAACAACCAGTTTTGTAACATAGCGAGGTACTGCTGACCGTTAACCATGTTTCCATCAAAGAAAAATGGTCTGCAAACAGATGATCGAGATATCGCACAAAACACATTGATTTTAGGCGAATCTCGTACATGTTCAATGGCTGCATATGGGTTCTGTATACCCCACATTCGAACATTATGTTTGTTTACCAGACTACTAATATAGAAAGTCGCTTCATCACTGAACACGATAAGTTGCGCGAAAGTGTTATCATTGTCAATAGCATCATGAATCTCGTTACGAAATGTCACACGTTTCCGTTTGTCATCACGACGCAGAGCTAGTAACAACTGTAACTTGTACGGCTTCAAAACCTACCGACGTCTCAAAACACGTCAAATTGTTGATGTAGGCAGTTGTGCGGTACGACAAATTGATTTTTAATGATTAGGTTGGAAAGCAGTTTGAATTCGTGCAACATTTTCTTCAGAAATACGAGGGCGGCCAGGACTCCTTCCTTTACATACACATCCTGTATCTACAAACTGTCGATACCATCTGCAAATGTTCCACCCATTCGGAGGATCAATTTGGGAACTCAATCTGAAATGTCTTTGCACTGTAATTACGGAATTGCACTTCGCAAACTCGAGAACACAAAATGATTTCTGCTGCGGAGTAGCCATTTTAAACATATGACGGTTACCAAGGAAAACAGAAGACAACTGACATCTAGCAGCTGTTAAATAAATTAGACAATGTATTCGTTTCTCCAAAAGCCGAGTCGAGAAGCAGCGACCGATAGTTTGGACAAAATAATACTTTGTATTACGTATATTCTTTTCGAAACACGCTGTATTTTGTGAAGCTATACCAAGCGTTTAAAAATGTTAATTACGTTTATTAGTTAAGACGTTTCATCAAGGGTCGACAATACAACCAAACAATACATATTTTCCATGTGTTAATTGAAAAATATATAAAAAGAAGTCAATTATAGTTATTATGTAACAAAAACCTGCTTTCTACCGCATTAAGTTTCCTAAAATATTGCTATTTCTGTTCAACACAAATTTTGTTTTGTTTGTTTTATATAAACGACATCCCGCACTGTACTTCATTCATACAATTAAATTTCTCCACATTATCACACGTTACGTGAGGTAGCTATCATATCTTTTACTGTTTTCGTCTCGTTTTCAACATCGCCTATCTTTCTTTTTTTTTAGTGTAATTCCGCTTACTCACACTCTACACTACAGTATTCCCGTCCCTCCACCCCGTTTTCATTATTTCCTTAAAGCACAGAACCCCGTGTTCAACCGCAAAAGACCTTTTCGTTTCTCCTTCCCTGTCGTCTCGTCGCCTTATAGCCCTTCGGAAATCATCACCTGTTCCCGCACGATGACGACGAGTTTCGTCGCGAACAGCGAGCCCGCAAAGACCCAAGACGATGACGGGGAGAGTGACGGAGAGAGAAAGAGAGAGAGAGAGAAATAGAGAGGGACGAAAAATTTGTGATTGCTTCGGGGTGAGAAGCCAGAACCGGATTTATTTTAAATTATCTCCTCTCACGTTATCGCCGACGTGAAAATTGATTCGGAATTTTTCTTTTATTGTAAGAAAGTCCGTAATGAAATGTAGAATGCTTCGAAAGTGAAATATGAGATTGGATACGACTTTTGATGATGTTATTTAAATCATGTTATGCGCTAAAAAACATACGAGGAACATTTAGGAAAGTTCAAGATATTATATTGTATTTAAACTCATGTCAATAATGAGTGAAGCCTTTCAAATAGCTCAAATAAGCCTACGGATCCACAAAGTAGATAAGATCAGTTAAATATTTGCAGCATCGCGTACGTTTCGATGAGAAATAAACGTTCTTAGATGCAGAGAACGACCATTTGATATCTAATGAAATAACAGTCGAACTGAAAAGTCCCCGGTCTACCATAGTAAAACACAGCTTTTTGGCAAAATTCGTTTTTATTATTCAACATAGTTGCCTTCGAAGGCGATACACCGATTATAGCGTTCTTTCAACTTTTCGATACCATTTTTGTAATACGAATTGTCTTTAGCCTCGAAATAGGCCTCAGTTTCGGCGATCACCTCCTCATCCCTGCTAAATTTCTTCCCGACGAGCATTCTCTTGAGGTCTGCAAACAGGAAATAGTCGCTGGGGGCCACATCTGGAGAGTACGGTGGATGGGGAAGTAATTCGAAACCCAATTCACTTAATTTGGCCATTGTTTTCATTGATTTGTGACACGGTGCATTGTCTTGGTGAAACAGCACTTTCTTCTTCTTCAAATGGGGCCGTTTTTTTGCGATTTCGTTCCTCAAACGGTCCAATAACGCTGTATAATAGTCGCTGTTGATGGACTGGCCCTTTTTAAGATAATCTATGAAAATTATTCCATGCGCATCCCAAAAAACTGACGCCATAACTTTTCCAGCTGACTGTTGCGTCTTTCCACGCTTTGGAGCCGGTTCATCGCGTGCAGTCCACTCAGCTGACTGTCGATTGGATGTAGTGATGAATCCATGTTTCATCCATTGTCACATATCGACGCAAAAACTCGGTTTTATTACGATTTAACAGCTTCAAACACAGCTCAGAATCATCAACTCGTTGTTTTTGATCGAATGTGAACTCGCGCCGCACCCATTTTGCACAGAGCTTCCGCATGCTCAAATATTCATGCACGATGTGTCCAACACGTTCCTTTGATATCTTTAGGATGTCAGCTATCTCGATCAACTTTACTTTACGGTCATTTAAAATGATTTTGCGAACTTTTTTGATGTTTTCGTCGGTGACGGCCTCTTTTGGTCGTCCACTGCGTTCGCCGTCTTCGGTGCTCATTTCACCACGTTTAAACTTAGCATACCAATCAATTATGGTTAATTTTCCTGGCGCAGAGACCGGAAACTCCTCATCAAGCCATGCTTTTGCTTCAACGGTATTTTTTCCCTTCAAAAAGCAGTACTTTATCAGCACACGAAATTCTGTTTTTTCCATTTTTTTAAATAACAGAAGTAGCTTCACTCTTAACGCAATATCTCAGTAACTAATGGTCGGATTGCTAAGATAAGATTAATTTATTTAATTTAAAATACAATTCGATCTTGAATTCCTAAATTATTATACTGTCATTATTTGTCCGGTCCTCGTATATATATTCAGATGCAGAGTCCTTTTGTGTTAGTCACGTACAAATGGTCAAGGCTGCAATAAACACCGAAATCAGGTACCAAAGACTGTACTTGAAGTTACCAACTTTTCACTGACTCATATTCGATATCAATTCAGTTATATTGATTTCTAAATGCAATTCGCGCTTCAAATACCAATCCCGATTTTCTTTCTTTTACACAGAATACACGACTACTATTCTGTGTAGATAATTTGCTTAATGCTTATATTGAAATTAAAATCACAATTTTAAGGTATGCTAATTTGCTTCCCGCCAGTGTAACGTGCCTATTCTTTCGTGTCATTGGTCCGTTCAAACATGACACGCACACATAGCCCCTCAACCTAAGGGTTCCTTATAAAGCCACAGTTCGTAAGAGAACAATCCTCTTCGCTTTTCTGTCGTTATCCAGACTACACATTTCCTTCGAATGAAAGAAGAAAAGCAACACTTCCCGCAAATGTCGATTATTTGGCACAAAATCAGACATTTTCACACAACCAAAAGTACATGACGCAAAAACAAAATCACTAATGTGTCAAAGCGGTTTGTTTACCATATGTCTAAGCTTGGTTCATGAAGTTTTGGTTATGTCAAAATCGAGCAGCACTTACTACTGGAGCTATCTCTTGAAAAACAGCGAGAACTTAGTTGCGCACATAATATATAATATTTGCTTTAATGTTTTAAGTTTTGCTTTTGAGATTTTAATTTGTATTATATTAGAAGTAGAACTCACGCTGAATAAGAAACACAACAAAGCCTTTCTTTACCTCTTGACCATAGCAGAATCCATTGTTTCATATTTCCACAAATGTTTTTTCTTTTCATTATATAACCTGTTCATTCTGTTAGCTTTTCCATATTTCACGATTATTTATTCTCATAGTTCTCCCAATCTGTCCTGTCCTGGTTTGCTTCAGTGTTGTTTTTTATATTCTCTCCATTCTTTTCAGGTCTCCTTTCTCCTTTTTGTTTTTTGTTGCTGTTTCCAACACTTGTCTGTTAATAAGTCTTCTCAGAATTTTAATATATACAAAGGCTACTAGGAAAGTCTTGCAATACAGCTTTGTTTCTTGAATTTTTTCAGAGTAATTTCTTCTACACTCAATACACCTCTCCATCCTTCGAAACCAATCTTTAAATCAGTTCACTAGGGAGTAAAGCACACTCGTTGTCCCAAGCCCGCAGAAGGTCCTTATCACTGGAAAACTGCATCCCTTTTAGCTTCATTTTCACACGTGGGAACAGTGCAAAGTCGCACGGAGCAAGATCTGGACTGTAGGGAGGATACTCGAGAAGTTTCAATCCTGTTGTGGTCCAATATACTGTGCAGGCTTTGGCGCGGTGAGCTGGAGCATTATCGTGATGGAGGAACCAGGTGTCCATTCTTGACTTTGGCAGCAGGTTCCTCATAGATCCAATGACTTTAGGCAGATACTGTTCAGTATACTACTTAGCTATGACTGTCTTCTGTGTGTCTAAAATGACGCGTTCCACAATTCCACTCGACGGCAATTGAACACTGTATGTAGTTTTTTAGAAAATGTAACGTAATATTAAATACAATATAAAGTATAATTTATAACATTTTTGACTTACAAACACGGACTAAATAATTTTACATTTTGAGCATATACAATGAGTACTTAATTTTTTCAAAGTAAATTCCTCTACACTCAATACACCTCTCCATCCTCCGAAACCAATCTTTAAACCAGTTCTGCCAAATTTCACTAGGGAGTAAAGCACACTCGTTGTCCCAAGCTTCATTTTCACATGCGGGAACAGTGCAAAGTCGCAGGAAGCAAAATCTGGACTGTAGGGACGGTGCTCGAGAAGTTTCAATCCTGCCCGCAGAAGGTCCGTATTTTTCAAATCGAGTGGAATCGTGGAACGCGTCGTTTTGGACACACGGAAGACAGTAACAGTTAAGTGGTATAGTGAACAGTGCCTGCTTAAAGTCATTGGATCTATGAAGAACCTGCGGCCAAAGTCAAGAATGGACACCTGGTTCCTCCATCACGATAATGCTTCAGCTCTTGACCACGACAGGATTGAAACTTCTCGAGCACCCTCCCTACAGTCCAGATCTTTCTCACTGCCACTTTGCACTGTTCCTACATGTGAAAATGAAGCTAAAAGGGAGGCGGTTTTCCAGTGATAATGACCTTCTGCGGGCTTGCCTCCCTAGTGAAACTTGGCAGAACTAGTTTAAAGATTGGTTTCAGAGGATGGAAAGGTGCATTGAGTGTAGAGGAAATTACTTTGAAGAAATTAAATAAACAAAGCTGTATTGCAAAACTTTCCTAGTACCCTTTGTACAACTTTTCGAAGTCAGCCTCCCTAAGAAGTAGAAAAGTACAAACTCAATGTCTTTAACAGCAAAGTCATTCCGACTTTAGAAAATATCTGTTTACACATTCAGAAATTGGCATTTTGACATGGGTTTCTTAAGTTTTTTCTTCTCTCAGAATAGAACCGAGAGATTTCGGTAAATTTTAACTACAAAATCGTTTCTAGGGCCTTCGAAAATGCCAATACGCGTACGTTTATTATGTACAATAACTTTCTAAAAAATACCAATTTGGTAAAAAACTTTGAGGAATGGACAAGTGCTTAGAATACGGTGGAAAATTTTGTAATGTAGTTTATTATTTTTGTGTTCTTAAACCTTTAAGTACTGAAACGCTTTATAGAAGAAATTATTGTCAAAATGTTTTTATTAAAACTAAATTATTTTTTCATAATAAATCATCCCCCTACTTTCGTTTTTCCCAATATTTTAATAATAATTTTCGCCTGCCCTTCTTAGTAATTTAAGTGTTTAATTTTTAAGCCCTCCGGTGGCCTTAACTCAATCCGTTACTGCTTCAAATACGGCCTTGTTTTATCAAAAGCGTTCTCATGTGACAAAGACAGCTGATCGCGGATTCCATCCAAGACTACGTATTAATTAAGTCCGGGTTAGCAAATTCCGGGGAGTCGCGGTTCCCGAAAGAGAGAGGGGGGGGAGAATTTAATTTATCGAATCTCAAAAATGAGACGCGTAAATAGACAGGGAGAACTTTCGTACCGCCGCAGCTGTACCCGACGTGTTCCCTAATATTTCAATTCCGACGATGCGTTTTTTTTCCCTCTGCGACATTCGTTTGTGTGTCTTCTACTAGACGATCGCTTGTCGAATCTAATCGCCCGAGGAGGACTTTCAATGCACATGTGAGCCGGGGGTAGTGTTGATGAAGGGTGAGTGGAGTACAAGCCGGAAAATCGCAGATCATCGGAGCGTAAGCGAGAACTTGACACGTGCCAATTCAATGTTAGCGTAAATATGAACACGAACTACCATTTTAGTTTTAACCTTGTCGCGTGCATTCGGGTAGTCCTCTTAACGAAGTATTTTACATGGAAAAACTAGGAAAATTCGTCCAATATATAAAAGGTGTTTTAAATTTCGCGGTTTTTTTAAAGAATAAATAAAACACATAATTTGCTTTCACTTTCAAAAACTTTTTATTGGTAATTGAAATATCAGTTACGACATTTATATGCGAAAAATAATGTCTGCCAAATGGCCTTGCAGCTCCACAGACGTCCACTCTTTTGTTAAAATTTTCAATGACATTTTGACATAATTGAGGCTCTATCTCACCAATGACACGAATAATTTCATCTTCCAAAGCAAGAATTGATTGTGGATTGTTTTTATAAGCCTGGCTTTTCACACAACCCCGAAGAAAATAGTCTAGCGGTGTCAAATCACATGATCTTGATGGGCAATTAACATCACCGCGTCTTGAGATTACACGTCCAGGAAATGTTTCTCTCAATAAATCAATTGATTCGTGTGCAAAGTGAGGTGTAGCGCCATCCTGTTGAAACCACATATCCTCTAGATCAATATTCATTAATTCAGGCCACAAAAATTCGGTTATCATCCGACGATATCGATCACCATTGACAGTTACAGCTTCACCAGCAGCATTTTCAAAGAAGTAAGGTCAAATTACACCACCTGACCATAATGCACACCAAACAGTAACTCGTTTAGGATGCATAGGTTTCTCATGAATAATTCGTGGATTTTTCTCACCCCCAGATACGGCAATTTTGTTTATTAACATAGCCACCAAGTTCAAAATGTGCCTCAGCGGAAAACATTATTTTTTGAGAAAAATCAGCTGGTTGTTCATTGATGAAATTGACAAATGAACGACGTTTTAAATGATCTAATGGCTTCAGTTCCCGTGTTAATTGAACCTTATATGCCTTCAGAGCTAAATCCTAAACTAAGTCCAAGTTGTTGTGAACGTCGCCTAATGGACATTTCAAGATCTTCAGCAACACTTTCACGAACTAAACCAATATTTTCTTGTGAACGACCACTACGACTGTATTTTTCATTTTTTTGATCTTCCACGGAACCGGTCTCTTGAAATTTTTTAATAATTCGACCACTAGTGCTTTCACATGGACGATTATGTAAACCATAAAATTCACGTAATTTTCTAAAAACTCTCACAGAACGCTGATTTTCATAAAATAATTCAACAATTTGAACGCGTTGTTGTACCGTGTACGAAGCCATTTTTATAAATGTCATACATCACATTTTTAAATGCCCACATACCCAGACAAATTCAATGCTTCGTCTATATTTTATTTATTCTTAAGAAAAACCGCACAATTTGATACACCCTTTACATGAGGTCTACATCCAACAAAAAAAAAAGCTTTAATTAAATTTTTTTTTCTTACGAACTTGTTCGTCCGGAGCTTACACGGATCGAGGAATCTTTCATAATTTTTAAATTTATTGAAAAAATTATAAATTACTAGCTGAGATACTTTTTGGTATGGAATAAGGTCTTGCCTGATTTTCGATCGGATTTTCGTGCGAGTCAACTGTTGGAGTATTGCTTTGCTTGCTCTCTCCATTGAATTGGTTATTGCCGCTAATGATGGTAAAGCTTCAGTTCTATCTTCATTAGATTTTAGTCGAGTATTAATCATGATCTGATTTTTTTTGTTTCTTGAATTATAGTGATTCATCCCAATCCGTTTTAAAGATGCTAACCTATAATTTAAGTAGTAGAATTCAGCGTGTCTTTAACTGGGAAATTTTCCCCATATAAGTGCAGTTCCGTAATGTTCAATATTGGACCCTCTTCTGTCCACTACACACACTTCTTTTTTTATACAAATCATAGGCACTGCATTATTACAAATGGTACTAGGAAAGTTTTGCAATACAGCTTTGTTTATTTAACTTTTTCAAAGTAATTTCCTCTACACTCAATACACCTCTCTATCCTCCGAAACCAATCTTTAAACCAGTTCTGCCAAGTTTCACTAGGGAGTTTTGCGTTATAATTTCGTGCGTGGTTTAAACACAGACCAATGCTTCGAAGAAATAACTCTTGCACTAGGTGATATTTGTCCACATCGCACAACGATATTCAGGTGGTATAGAGAATTCCAAATGGGAAATTTAACTGTGGAGGATGCCGAGAGGCCGGGAAAACCACGAACGTCAGTGACGGAGGAAAACGTTACTACTGTGAGGTAAATGCTTGGCGAGGACAGGCAAGTGACCTGCCAACAGATAGAGGGTACTTCAAGCCTAAATGCACCAGCAATTCGTTCGATTCTACATGATCATTTGTACGACAAGAAACTTTGTTCCGCGCCATGTAGATGGGCTTAGTTGTTCATTTGCAGTGAGAGTGTAAAGTGCTTGCGGTGGCATCGTGGTCACGAAATGAGATAAGGGCAGTTTTGCGTTATAATTTCGTGCGTGGTTTAAACACAGACCAGTGCTTCGAAGAAATGACTCTTGCACTAGGTGATGTTTGTCCACATCGCACAACGATATTCAGGTGGTATAGAGAATTCCAAAGGGGAAATTTAACTGTGGAGGATGCTGAGAGGCCGGGAAGGCCACGAACGTCAGTTACGGAGGAAAACGTTATTACTGTGGGGAAAATGCTTGGCGAGTGACCTACCAACAGATAGAGGGTACTTCAGGTCTAAATGCACCAGCAATTCGTTCGATTCTGTATGATCATTCGCACGTGAAGAAACTTTCTCTCTGGCTGTCGCATCGACTGACTGAAGAGCAGATGACACGACGTCTGACTTGGTGCCGGGAGATGCTAAAAAAAAACAATCTCGGTATGTGAACATCTTGACAGATGACGAGACTTGGCTGTACTATTACGATGTGCGGACCAAAGCTCAAAACAAAGTTTGGGTCTTTGATGATGAGGACACACCCGTAGTTGTCAGAAAATCCCGATCTGTAAATTCTTCAAATCGAGTGGAATTGTGGAACGCGTCGTTTTGGACACACAGAAGACAGTCACAGCTAAGTGGTATACTGAACAGTGCCTGCCTAAAGTCATTGGACCTATGAAGAACCTGCGGCCAAAGTCAAGAATGGACACCTGGTTCCTCCATCACGATAATGCTCCAGCTCACCGCGCCAAAGCCTGCACCGAATATTTGACCACGACAGGATTGAAACTTCTCGAGCACCGTCCCTACAGTCCAGATTTTGCTTCCTGCGACTTTGCACTGTTCCCGCATGTGAAAATGAAGCTTGGGACAACGAGTGTGCTTTACTCCTTAGTGAAACTTGGCAGAACTGGTTTTAAGATTGGTTTCGGAGGATGGAAAGGTGTATTGAGTGTAGAGGAAATTACTTAGAAAAATTAAATAAACAAAGTTATATTACAAAACTTTCCTAGTATCCTTTGTACTTGACATATTTATTCAACATATATAAAAGTCAAAATATATATACGTTTTCTTAAATTTCATAACTTATAATTTTATATACTTTATATGCCAGTTTTCAAATAAATTTTCTTCATAATATGTCTCGTTATTATTAAAACATAATATAAGAATACATATACATACATATATATATATTTAAGAATGAAATGGAACTGTCAATTTGAAATGGAAAAGAAACCCGAAACGTTTTCACGGGAGTTCACCTTGGCGTTTAATTTTTAATCGGCGGACCTTTTAGCGATTCAATAATAATGAAGCCCTTAATCATTAATTCTTGTTACCTTTGAAAACTTTCCAGAATTAGGCGCTATTACTTCACAAGTCTCAACTTTCCATTCTTAATGAATATAACGGGGGGCTCGTTTAAATTTCACGGTTATTAATAATATATAGACGGCAGCGCTACCTTCTAATTGTATAAATATTTTGTTAGCATCCCTCTATATTCGATCGAGACGTTTATACATTTATTATACACACTTGAAGTTCATAATTATATTCGTAATTTGATCAATAGATTTGATAAAAGAGAAAGATGTGTTCTAAGATATGGAAAAGCGAACGCAAATTCAAGACGAGATGGATCCTATTTACGATGACTTTACACTATCACTTGTTGATAATAACTGCAAATGAAACTTGGATGCATCACTACACTCCTGGAACCAAGACATAGTCGAAACAGCGGATCGCAAAGGGTAAATCAACTCCGAAAATTGCGAAGACGGTTCCATCCGCCGAGAAAGTGATAGCACCTGTTGTTTTGGGATAGCTATGATGTTAGAACAAACTATCTTAAAAACGGAGAAACAATGAGGAGAGAATACTTTCTTCATTTTGACTTCCGGACTAGAACCGCGTCTTCGACAATCTTTGTACCTCCCCTTACACGGAACATCTTCATGGCTTAATAGTCGCGCTGAGACTGTGGCTGATGGGTTTACATAGGGACATTAGTCACCCTATATCTAAACCCATCCATCAGACTTACACCAGTCTCAGCGCGACTATTAAGAATTCTGGTACAGACGTTTCGTCACCACTTGTATGGAATATCTTGAGGACTTAATAGTCGCGCTGAGACTGGTGTAAATCTGTGACTGATGGGTTTATATATTGATATTAGTCACCCTATACATAAACCCATCCACCTCAAACTTACATCCAGCCCCAGCGCGACTGTTAAGCCCTGAAGATGTCTCGTATAATTGATGACGAAACGTCTGTACCAGAATTGTCGAAAACGCGGTTCCAGTACGGAAGCCAAGATGAAGAAAGTATAGACAACGACCGTGGAAATCCTCGAGCCAGATTAATAAGGAGAATGTATTACGTATTATAACTTAAGAAGCTGTCTATCTCGATGGTCGGTAACAAAGTTCCCAGAACGTGTATAGATAGACACTTACTACCTCCGCGATTTTCCGAATAAATTAATGTTAAAAAGAAGCATTCAAATATTAATAATACAAAGTTTACGACGCATGTTTCAGAGATTCACTCATCGTCAGGTAAACTTGTCTTTTTACGAACAATTCCTTTTTGAAAACTTCATTCTACCTTTTTGATACAGATTCAGTATTTCTGAGTGTTTTTAGAGTTTAATAACAATAATACAAAGGGTACTAGTAAAGTTTTGCAATACATCGTTGTTTATTTAATTCTTTCAAAGTAATTTAATCTACACTCAATACACGCCTACGTCCTCCGAAACCAATCTTTAAATCAGTTCTGCCAAGTTTCACTAAGGAGTAAAGCACACTCGTTGTCCCAAGCCCGCAGAAAGTCCTCGTCACTGGAAAACTGCCTCCCTTTTAGCTTCATTTGTCGTGGTCAAATATTCGGTGAAGTACCCTCTATCTGTTGGTAGGTCACTCGCTTGTCCTCGCCAAGCGTTTTCCCCACAGTAGTAACGTTTTCCTCCGTAACTGACGTTCGTGGCCTTCCCGGCCTCTCAGCATCCTCCACAGTTAAATTTCCCCTTTGGAATTCTCTATACCACCTGAATATCGTTGTGCCATGTGGACAAACATCACCACGCACGAAATTATAACGCAAAACTGCCCTTATCTCATTTCGTGACCACGATGCCACCGCAAGCACTTTACACTTCCACTGCTAATGAACAACTGAGCCCATCGACATGGCGCGGCGGCTACTAAGCACGTATGAACATGTCTCAACATGCAGCAACAAGCAGCTTCCTACGATTCATTGTTGCGTCATATTGCAAAATTTCCTAGTACCCTATGTTAATAATAATAATAATTCGAGTGGTTTGGACTGTTTACAATGTTTGCGGAATGTAAGTATTCCGACGTTTTAGTAGATACTTTACTTTAGTAGATAAGCGTCGCTTCTTGCCAAACTCAGCTGATAATTGGTCTGGTTTTAATATGACTTTTCAAATTCGTTTCCCTTCTTTTTAACGCTTGAAAATGTCCTGCGTGAGGTCACTTGGTCCCGGTATTCTAAATTTTTATAGATCACGCACTTCCTATCAGAGGGGAATGCTTAAATTTTACCGTCGATGGAAACAATCCAAACAACTTGAATTACAATCCATCAACGATTACACATCACGGGAAAAGTAATAATAAAAATAGATGGTTTAAGCGTAAACAATTTTACTTAAATGAATATCACCACTACAAAGGACTGTTCCTTCTTCATTACGCCTGGACAAATAAGTACGGACTACAACGGTACTCCGTACTCGAAAAGAGCTTCAACAACTCATGCCCTTTGTGCTTTCATTTCTAAATATTACATAGAAATATGTTTCTCATATATATGTACTTGTATGTAAAGACGTATTATATATACATATATATGCATGTATATATATATATAACTTGTTCATATACAAGCCTGTTTGGGGGTACACAAGAGTCCTTTCTAAAACGCGGACCCTGCTTATCGTAATCGCCGAGTCCCCGGGGCTTTTGAAACTTTCATAAAGCTCCCGGAGCTTCGATCCGAATCTAGTTGTTCGTAGGATGCGCGACTACTGCTGCGCTCTGGTGTCGTTCGCACGTACCTCCGATGTGTACGCGAGGGGCTTTTATTGTCAAACGAGTCGGCAGCGCTTTCGGTGCCTCCACACGAAATGTGATTGCATATTTTTTTTCCAGAGCCGTTAGCGAAAACCGCTCTTCCTGTTTAATAAACGCGTGCACATCGAGCGGTCGAAATCACCCCACCGCTCTCTCCCTCGAAAACGCAACGCGATTTTGCGAATTCGGAATCGAACATTTGCAAGAGTAGAGGTTATGAAACGTGCGAATTCGGCTTTTTAACAAAACCGTCGGTATTATTTTGTAAAAGAGATAATGTGTATTCGAACTAGATTAGGAACAATGTAAGTAAACAAAGATGAAAATGTATTCGTTCCTCTTTCCTTTTTTTTTAGCACCTATCTGTGTTTGTTTTGATCTGCTCGTACCGTTTCACTGTTGTTATTGTCATTGTTGCTATTGTTATGGTTGCGTTGTGTGTGTGCCGACGGCCTGTCCGCTTGGTAAATGAATTCGTCGATAAATCGAAGCCCCTCGAAAACAATAAAAGCACATCGTCGTCATATATATATGTATATATATATATACATTTGGGGGAAGCGTGATGCTTTTCGGCTTTTTAACTGCGTCGCGTTCGAAATAAATCAAAATGAAAACACGTCTTTTGTTGCTTAATTGTCGGGGTATTTTATGGAAGAAAATAACGGTTACAATAGAGGCGATGAAAGATTACGAAAAATTAATTATTTTTTAATGAGAATATTATTTATTACACAAGAAACCGTGTACTAACCAATATTATTATTTTTTTAACAACTTTTTGACATTATTTATTGACAAATTCAAAAAATTGAATTCTCAGCTTTTAAAATTTGCAATTAGCAAACAATTTATACTGACTCGTAACGTTGCAAGTTTGAAGATCATTCTTTGAAATTCGTTCTTCCAAAAGTCAATGTAAATATCCGCATTTGTACCACTAGACAATATTTAAAAATACGTAAGTTTATAATAACTCAAACCAAATAATTTTGCTAGTTACGAAGCTTGAAAATAGCTAATCTTAAAATTTAAAAGCACTCCGACATCATCCACAGCAAAATAAAATCCGGAAAATCTAAAATAACCAATAGAACGATGCGTTTTAAGTTTCATCGAAGAGATAACTGTAAAAATATTGGAAATACTTTAACGAATCTTGAGATATACGTGTTTCTACGTAAGAATTATTCTCGCAAGAAACTACCATTATTAATCCGACGGATTGTTGATTTTGGAGCGATTTTGGAGAACTGTATTTATTATTTATAACTACTAGAGAGATATCAGCTTAAGTGTTACAATAAGTTATTCAAAGTCCAGAAAAATCGGAAATTATTATTGAGTATTTTATCGAGCAAACGAATACCAACCAGATTCCGATTTTAGAAAGCTTAGATTTATAAAAATACAGAAACTTTTCAATGATTATCATCATAAACATCACTTTTTTAAATCAAATTCCAAATAAAGCGATATGAAAATACGTGTTTTATTGCTTAATTGTTACAGTATTTTGTGGGGAAGTTAAAGGGTAAAAACAAACGCGATGGAAGATTAAGAAAAATAAAAAATTGTTTAATGAAAATAATATTTATTATTAACCAAACGTATACTAACATTATTCTTTTTTTAAACAATTTTCTGACATTATTTATTAACAAATTCAAAGAATTGAATTCTCAGCTTTTAAAATTTACAATTAGCAATCAATTTAGACTGACTCGTAACGTTGCAAGTTTGAAAATCATTCTTTAAAATTCGTTCTTCTTAAAGTCAATATGAATATCCACATTTGTACCACTAGACAATATTTAAAAATACGTAAGTTTATAATAATTCAGGAAACAAATAATTTTGCTAGTTACGAAGCTTGAAAATAGCTAATCTTAAAATTTAAAAGCACTCCGACATCATCCACAGCAAAATAAAATCCGGAAAATCTAAAATAACCAATAGAACGATGCGTTTTAAGTTTTATTGAAGAGATAACCGTAAAAATATTGGAAATACTTTAACGAATCTTGAGATATATGTGTTTCTTCGTAAAAATTATTCTCGCAAGAATCTACCATTATTAATCCGACGGATTGTTGATTTTGGAGTGAAGAACTGTATTTATTGTTTATAACAGCCGAAGAGATACAAGCTTAAGTGTTACAATAAGTTATTCAAAGTCCAAAAAATTGGAAATTATAATTGAATATCAATAATTATATTATATGTAAACATATAATTAAGGTTTTCACGATAGGAAATTTAACGAAAGTTATATTATTTTCTGCTATTCCATCGTTACTTAAATACAAAGAAATTAATTAAAAGTTTCTGAGCTGGAGAAGGATTCGAACCTCCATCTGTCATTTGCTAGACGGCTACCTTACCAATTAAGCCTCCAGGCAGTACAGCTTGGAGTACTTTAACACGTCATAAATCGCATTATAGAAACAGATATAATATTTATTAAATCCCTTAGTCAGGTTATTATGATGTCAATAATTATATATAACATATAATTAAATTTTTCACGATGGGAAAATGCGATTTATGGCGTGTTAAAGGGCTCGAAGTTACACTGCCTGGTGGCTTAATTGGTAAAGCAGTAGTCTAGAAAACGACAGATAGAGGTTCGAATCCTTCTCCAGCACAGAAATTTTTATTTAATTTCTGTGTGTTTAATTAACAATGGAATAGCAGAAAATAATATAATTTTCAATATAATTGAATATTTTATCGAACAAATGAATACCAGACTTTAATTTAAGAGAGTTTAGATTTATAAAAATACAGAAACTGTTCAATGAATATCGTCATAAACATCACATTTTTAAATCAAATTCGAAATAAACCGATATGAAAATACATATTTTACTTCTTAATTGTTAAATTATTTTGTGAGAAAATTATTTTTGTTTAGTAACGAGCTCGAATCGCTTGTCGACATTATAGTCCTAAAATTAAAATAGAATGATAAATAACAAGGTAGTATTCTTGTTCGTTTTTCACTTCAATTCTGTTATAAATATTAAGCAGTGTGAAATAATACGAAAAAAAACATTAATATTTTTTCGATATGCTCGCGCCCCCATTTAGTTTTAGCCCGCCCCCTTAGGGAGTGCGCCTCTCAAGTTTAGGATCACAGAGTTACAACAATGAAATACGTAGTTTCTAGTGAAACATTTTTTTACGAAATTATGCTTGCAACCGTCGTAAAATATTGACTATTTTCTCACCTTCAACACATAAAAATTGTATAATAATTTGTTATGCAACAATAACGAACAGAACGTCATTATTTTTATGAATAAAACGCAATCTCTGCTACGCACAGGCTATACGAATATCTTAATTATCCTAAAATAAATTTAAATACAACTCGTAAGTCCCAGATCAAATATATACTCGAATAGTAAACACATCATCCATTTTATACGAATTGGACATTCGAGAAATATAATCCCGCACATAACATTTACTATTATAGAATGTAGTTTCAAACAAATGCCAATACTGACAAACGTACGCGAAAATTGTAACACAATTATATCGTATTGTGTTCTCAAATAGCACCAGTGTTCCGTTTTATTCGCGAAATCCTCGGCATTTTACCCCATTGCCACTAAAAAAGTGGAAACTGATAATACGATCGTCATATACTTAAAATTTGCGTGGGTAATCCGATCTACATCAGCTGAAAATTCAGGGGATATAACTGAGTAAGTATTCGTGTTTAAAGTAGAAGTAATAAAAGGATTTTTTAATTTTCCTTTATCTCCATTCTTTATAGAGGATTTGCTTTTATTTTGATGCGATTTCTTTGTTTTCTTTTTTTTCTCTATTTTGCAAATTGCGCTATATCTTTTCTCAATTATATTTTGTTATATAATACAGTTTTTAATCCTCTATTTTGTTGTTGGAAATGCCGTTATATGTTTTTTATGCCTTTTCATGAGCTATTTCTTAATAGAAAAGAAAAAATCAAATTATATAAGTTATAACTAGTCTTTCATTAAATCAAACAAAATATGTGTAAGACATCGATATTTTTTATTCGTTTGAAAGGGCAATCGATGGCATTATGTATGGAATATAACATCGAGCAAATGTTCGCCGAGGCTACGCTGGGTGGCGCGCATCCAAAATGTCCAATTTTCCATGGCTCTGGCGCATAAATCCGGCTGAATTTGACCGATGGCATGGGTTATGTTGACTTTGAGAGCTAATGTGGTTTGTGGCTTATTCGCATAGACCTGCGACTTAAGAAAACCCCACAAAAAAAGTCTAACGGGGCCAAGTCGCACGATCACGGCGGCCGGTTCACATCACCTCCACGTAAGATGACCATGCTCTCAAATCGCTCGTGCAGAATGTCCAATGCGGCATGAGCTGTGTGGCACGTAGCGTCGTCCTATTGAAACCACATGTCGTTGGTGTCCATATCATCCAATTCAGGCCAAAAGAAGTTGGCAATCATCCACCTATAGCACTCACCGTTGACGGTGATGGCTTGGCCAACGTCGTTTTCAAAGAAATATGGACCGATGACGCCACCAGTCCAAAATCCAAACCAATCGGTGACTTTTTCGGGATGTATTGGACGCTCTTGGATCTCATGTGGTTTGGTATCGTCCCAAATTCGACAATTTTTTTGTTGACGTAGCTATTCATCCAGAAATGGACCTCATCGCTGAAGATGATTTTTTGATGAAAATTGTGGTCAGTTTCCAACTGCTCCAGGGCCCGTTCACCGGACACACGTCGTTGTCTATGGTCGTTTACCTTCAGCTCCTGGGTCAGTTGAATTTTGTAAAGGTGCAGGCCCAAGTTACGACGCAAAATTCGTCAAGTTGTGGTCTGCGAAAGTCCGAGCGACGCGAAATCGACTGCCTCGGAATCTCCTGCACACTGTCACGGACAGCGACGATGTTTTCGGCAGATCTTACACTTTGTCGTCGTACGGGTGTTGGTTATTTGTTTACTGAACCAGTGGACTCAAATTTATCCACCGCACTGCGAGTAGTTCTCTCGGTAGGACGATTATGGCGATTGTAAAATGTACGAAGCGCGCGGAACGTTACCCGAGCAAAACACCCATTTTGATTAAAACAATTTTATCATTTGCAAATGTTGTTGAACGCTATATCCGTCCATAGTGATTTAGCAAAATAAACTGAATAAATGACAGCCAATTCGACAGATGTAGCTTCAACAATATGGCCGCTATCAACTCTCAAAGTTCAGAAGTCCCTCTTGGAAGACCCGTTGTGGAAAGGGGTTATGTCCACAATAATTTTTGTATTCTGTACGCATATTTCGACATCTAAGAATCTGAAAATAAAATATTTTTCACGAAGTGAATTTCATTTAGGAAGAATTTTCAACGCACCCCTTTACATTGTTAATTATTGTTTATAAGTGTTGCATAATATGTTTGGTCCTTTCCAAGTTTATAAAAATATTTTCTCCGAATCCAAGGAAATGGTGGCCACTGCTTGACTTTCTCTGAGCTATCATATGTGGGTTACTACAATGTTAAGATTGTTGTTTCGATTCAGGTGCATAGTGACCAAGACAGGTTTTACCAACCGTAAGTAATATTCCCAAAAGAAAGTTTGGTTCCTCTCAAATTGTTTAAAACTATCTCTTGACATTCGCGTTCTCTCGTATTTCAATTTTATTCATTTCCTCTACTCTCTTTCACAAAAAAGGCTGATATTTTGCTTTGTTATGTGTTCACTGTGCCAAATACACACTGTTGTGCAAATTGCCTAAAACTGTCTCTTGACATTCGCATTCTTTCCCATTTCAATTCGATATATTTCCTTTACTTTCTTTCATAAAAAAGACCGATATTTTGCTTTGTTACATGTTCTCTGTGCCAGATACACGCAGTTATGCAAATTTCCATTTTATTAAGTACATTTGTGTACCTAGGCGTATTTGACAAACACTGTGAAAATGTAAATTTGGTACGTAGACTTCCGCGGTCGTGGTCTATGCTATCTGCTTCTGGGTTTCCGGGCTGGAACCGCGTCACTAGTATATCTGCCGACGTTTCGTACCCATTTGTATGGGACATCTTCAGGGCTGAACTACTGCACTGCAGTGCAGTTGTTCAGCCGAAGAACTGGTCGAAGGACGAAACGTCGGCAGATATACTAGTGACGCGATTCCAGCCCGGAAACCCAGAAGCAGATAGCATGTGGAAATGTGTATTTGATGGTTAGAAGGGAAAGTTGTGCAGAACTATTCTGTGCGTATTTTACATTGAATCCAGGTGCGACACTGCTACTAGTTATCTCTTGCTGATGACAATTTAGTTGTCGAAATACGTATACAGAATACGAACGTTGATATGTGGTAAGGGATCTTATGTACCTTTTTCGATTAATTCATTTAACCAGTCTTTATTAAAATTTACAACGCCACAACTTTTACTTATTTTACACAAATGCCTGCTACGATATTTGAACTTTCAAACAAGATTCTGGTTATCATAAATCTACATTTCAATTCGAATTTAAAAATCACCTGAGTACTTAAATATTTCAGCTGGTTTCAAGGTTCGTTTCTTCAACATTCAAGAGATTAGTCCTATTGGCAGGATCCCTTTTAAATACACCATTAAATTTCCTTTCCATTAAGGGCCCCGATCTTTTCGAAGCCTCGGGCATTTTCTGGTTAAACGAACACAATTAATTTCATAAAAGAACCTTTCTATCATGTAACAAATACACCATTTAGGGTGGAAATCGAAAATCGAAAAAATCTATCGGGGAAAACATGTCGATAGTATCACTATCGTCCATATTTTAACCTTTTCGGGGCACTCCACATAAAAAAAGGGACTCCGAATCAGACTCAGCTCGACTTCCTTTATTTATTGTCGAATTATACGAGGCACCACTACCGAATTATAGAAGTAAATTGGGCGGTGCGATCCGTACAACCGTGAGTTTATGCGGAAGCCCGGACCGTTTAACATATTTTTGTATCGCGAGGGGTTCGGCCAAGTGGGTAGCATTATCGAAGAAGACGAACTTAAACGTCGGACCCATTTAAATTTCAAATCGTTCCGTCGCGATGGAAATGGAATCTCTGTACAAATTGCCGGAATCCGGGGACCGAGGCGATGACAAACTACACTCGATAAAAAGTTTCCTGGTCCTTCACCGGAACGGTGTTTTCTCTCTCTTCTTAGGACGTGAAACCTCCAGAAAAGCGTTCGAACCGGAAAGCGATGATTAATTCGAGGATCAGGCGTGATGCAGAAAATGGCAGGGGTTGCTTGTGTATAAAAAGAAAAACGAAACACGTGATAACAGTTTTGGATTTTTTTATTGTTGCTTTCAGTAAACGTTAAAAGTAAATTTATTCATTGCTTATCTTCTTTTATACTCTGTACCACGAACAGATAGACTAATGACGACCAAACCACGTAAATATTTTTGACATAAAATATCAACTACGAAAGTCTGATGTACACACACACACACAATTATAGTACCTATTTACCTCTAATAAAAAAAATAACATTAAAAAAGGTTACTTCCACGGTCGTGGTCCACATTATCTTCTTCTAGACTTCCGGACACGTCGGCAGTTATACCAATGACGCGGTTCTAACCCGGAAGCCCAGAAGCAGATCAAAAAAGGTTGTTATAATAACAATAATAGTGAAAGTTTAACTGGTTTATTTTATATTAAATGCTGAAAATGAATACAGATTATTTTGAATTAATCATATTTGTAAGGGCACATAACATGTATAATATTTTTTTTTGATCACTTAAGGCAAGGGTTCCCAAAGTATACGCCGCGGCGCCCGGGGGCGCCGCAAAGACTCTCCAAAGGCGCCACGATACCCTCGCCAAAACGAAAAAAAAATGAAAAATATAATTTCTTAAAAATGAATTTATTAGGACCGAAAACATTTTTGAAACTCTTACTGCTTGTACCCAATTACGTTTAAAATGATTCTCTGTTTTGTATTAACTAGTTGCTACTTCTGTCCTTATAATAAACGTGATTATCTTTCTTTTTCGATTTATTTATGTTTTCCTTCCTTACTAAAAAAAAAAACAAATTTACCAACTATTCACCAAGAATTTAAACAAAATTAAGGTCTTATAAAAGTCTAAAGGTTAAATTTAGAGAATACTATATAGCATAGAATTTATTTAAATTTAAGATTTTGGACTTAAAATTATCAGGTCTCCAGTTTTGCTACATATGAAGGGCGCCGTCGGAAATAATGTGAACGTTAAGAGCGCCATGGCTTTAAAAAATTTGGGAACCTATGACTTAACTCTTTCAGGCTTGGTGGTCAGTTATCTAACCACCTATTTAAGAGTTCTCAAAACCACTTTTTATGCCGTCTTGTGCCAATTTGCTAAGCAATTACTTGTTTTAAAGTCATTGTTGATCGTTTAATGCGTAACTTTTATTCTAGGGCGTGCTGCGTAGATTAACAGATTTTTTTGAAAATGTGATAATGTGTTGTTTTTCAACGGGAATTCGATGTTACTTTATGGTATAGTGTCTGTTTAATTATTTTATAACAAAAGTATTATAATATATTATATAATCTACGATAAATAAGGTAAGTAGCACGGTGGTCAGATTACTAACCACTCTGACTATAGTAGGTTTCATATAATATACATATTTATGTTGCATTATAAGGATGCCGCGTGTACTTAATGAACGTGATATAGAAGATATTTTGTTGGAAAGTATACATTCTGAGTGCTAAAGTGTATGCAGTCTTGAATCGGATGAAGGAGAAAATTATGAGATGCAAACGGACCCGATGGTGCTCCACGATATACCTTCTGAGCGCGAGCTAAATCTTGAAGATGAAATTGACTCGAACGATGACATAACCATTTCAAATTTGCCTGACACTACTGATAGTGGTACTACGAGTGCTTTACCTACTCAAACTGTTATGAGGGAACCAAAATGGAAGAAAACTTTCAGAATGGGAGAGCCGGAAAAGTACACTGGTGGCGGGGGTGTACCAAACGATGTAATAGAGTTAGAGAATATCACACCTACGCCTATTGTTTAGATTTATACTGGCAAGGATAGTGACAAAATACAAACTGATCTCGGTGGTAGAGTTATTCGACAATTTTGCATGGACTTGAAATCAAAAAATCACAAAGTCTTTATTGATAATAATTTCAATAGCATTGCGAGAAGATTTGTACAAAGATAACATATGTATTTGCTTGTGATACCGTAAACTGAAATCGTAAATATTTACCTAAACTAACAGAAGAGAAAGCTCTAAAAAGTGGAGAACACGATCACAGGGTCGGTGACACAAATATCGCCTTTCTAAAGTGGAAAGACAAAAGATGAGTTTTCATGTCTACAAACTACATAGATCTCAGAAAGACTGGTATTGTTACTCGCAGGGAACACAATAGAGCCCAAAATGAAATAGCTTGTCCTGAAGCTGTGATACAATACAACAGTTCTATGAACTACGTGGACAAATTCGACCAGCTAAAAGCACTTATGCTATAGACCGAAAATCATGTAAATGGTGGCATCGAATATTTTTTCACATTTTAGACTGTGCTGACAGAAACTTCTACATTGTATATATGGAACTCCAGAAAAAACATAATCCAGAGCTGGATCAGCTTAGCAACGAAAATTTTCGAAGAAGTGTTTACTAAGGGACCCTGGCACCAGCTCAGATGAAGAACTCCCAATTATGCTCTAAACGCTCCCACAACAGCTATACATCTTCTCCTGTACCAACAAAGCTGCACAAACCAGCAGTATCGACAGAATTACGTCTGAAAGGCAGCATGCATCAGCCAGAGCGAGCCACTTCTCGAAGATGCGCAAAATGCAGCACTAAGAAAAGTCCGGTGCATGTTAGATGGCAATGCGGAACCTGTAAACTCCCTCTTTGTATACGAAAAGATAAAACGTGTTTTTCAGATTTTCATAGAAAATAAATTTGCTGTATATTATACTAAACTTTTCTTAATGATTCGTTATACAAACAGCCATGGCGGTTAGTATACTAACCACCCTAATTTGTAAAAGCCCCAACGGTTTTTTCTTTTTTTACATGTTTTTAATAATAAATAAACGTTAATTAACCTAAAAGTGCAATTGTTTTTATTCTGAAGTTATATATAAGAAAGCGTGGCTGAAAGAGTTAAGGTTAATATATAACCCCTTTCCACAATAATTTTCGTATTCTGTATACGTATTTCGACAACTACTTTGTCATCATCAGCAGATTATTAACCATAATGTCACACATGTAATCACGGCAAAATCCGCTGCAAGACAAAGTCTGTAGTAAACTTACACCGTCAGTACGGTGGACTTTGTCTTTCGTTTTGAGAATACAAAGCAGCCTCTAATAAAGTTTCTATTCTAACTCTTTCACTATCTGTTAATATCTTTCATTTTGCTCATGGCGCATAAGTTCATTATCAAAATATAAAATGTAAGATTAACGCAACAGTGATATACACTATAATACACTAAACTGATACATGACATGTATAATTTTTTTTTTTTGACTACTCAAGGTTAATATATAACCCCTTTCCGCAATAATTTTAGTATTGTGTATACGTATTTCGACAACTCAATGTGCATTTTGGCAGGTCATAACGGTGTTTCGCGCGGATTTTGCCGTGGTTTCCAGGTGAAACACTGTTTAATTATCTGCTGACGAGGACAATTTAATTGACGAAATACGTATACTAAATACGAAAATTAGTGTCGCACCAAAATCCGCGGCAAAACCAGCACAGAAACAAGTCCGTATCAGACTTTTACCGTCGAAAACCAAACACACACTCAGCGTATATTTGGCTTTCGACGGTGTAAATTTAGTACGGACTTTGTGCCTGTACGCGTTTTATCATAGTTCCAGGTGTAATACTGGGATTAATTATCTGCTGATGATGACAACTTAGTTGTCGAAATACGTATACAGAATACGAAAATTGTGGAAAGAGGTTATATATTAACCAGCAGATAATTAATCAGTGTCGTACCAAAATCCGCGACAAAAGCAGCACAGAAATAAGTCCGTATCAGGCTTTTACCGTCGGAAGCCAAACACACACTCGGCCTGTATTTGGCTTTCGACGGTGTAAATCTAATACGGACTTTGTTCCTGTGCAGGTTTTGCTATGGTTCCAGGTGCGACACCGTGATTAATTATCTGCTGATGATGACAACTTAGTTATCGAAAGACGTATACAGAATACGAAAATTATTGTGGAAAAGGGTTTTATGAAGCTTTATTGATTGAAGATTAAATTTAATGGAAATCTTTTTTAACCTCCACCAAAAGACGAAGTATCGAAGCAGTCAAAATTTCTCCCATTACACTTCCTGTGTTTTAAACTTTTCTATTTCGAAAGCGGGGTAATTCGCATCCTCAATTTTAAAAAGAGTCCTTCGAGGTGTGTTTTTTTTTCGCTTTCGAAGTACTCTTAAATTTTACATTTTTACCTTTACCGTCACCATTGCAGTCGTCACTTGGCGTTTCAGAAAAGTGCACAGGCAAAATGCGCAACTAATGCAAAGTGAGCGAATTTAATTTTGCATATTTCATGGCGAACTTCCCGTTTTGGCGAATTCGAGGCGGAAGAACAGAGAGAGAGAGCAGAGCGCCTTTCTCAATAACTATCGGGTGAAAATTGAAAGATTAAATTTGATGAGATTCACGTTGTCGCTTTGAGATGTCGCACGGAGATATAGAAACTACTGTACACGGTTCCAATTCAGTGTAAAAATTATGTAATATGCAAATTTAAATTTAGATTTTAATTTGATGACTATACGCGCTACTATTACCTCCTATTTCATTACTAAAATAGAACGGAAGTAATTTTGTGCAAAATAATAATAATTTTGCATACAATACTAATAAGGATAAAGTTACCTTCGATATACAAAGTAATTTCTGAAATACAAAAACTGTACTGACGAGACGAAAACATCGAAACTATGATCCGTGTTAATTGGCGAGTTTTTCTCCCTTTTAAATAATAATAGTAATCTTTAATGCCCAACAGTTACACAGACCATTTACAGGACATAATGCACTTAAAAATAAAATTAAAATTAAAAACAAAAATAGGTGCAGTTAATGTAATGCAAAGAAAAATAAGAATCCAATTAACAAAAAATATACACACTTATAATAATGTAATCCAAGTCATTTAAAAAAAAACTGAACGAACAATAACAGATGCAAATTAACGAAAGCGATCCTCGTATAATATATTGGCATTTCTGGACATATGTACCAGTGAAGCCTTGTAGAGAACATTGGTTCTTGCCCTAGCTATTGAGAAGGTTGCCGATGATCTAGTGTCAAAACTAGGCACGAGAAAATCAACCTGGGACAACTGCACAGAAGAATCAGTAAAATTATTTATTAATTTGTAAAGAAAACCGCCACTAGCTAAATGAACTAAAGTGAAGATAGATCCGATTGGAGGGGACGCGTGGAAACAATATTATGAAGAATTATTAACAACAGGACAGTAATTGAAATACCGAAATTGTACTGACGAAAGCATCGAAACGATAATCCGTGTTAATTGGCGAGTTTTTCCCCTATTAAATTAAGTAAAGTGAAGATAGATCCGATTGGATAGGATGCGTGGAAACAATATTACAAAGAACTATTAACAGAGGCGAAATACAAAAATTGTATTGCAAGTTTTCCCCCATTAAATTAACTAAAGTATAGATAGATTGGATTGGGCAGGACGCGTGGAAACAAAGAATTACTAACAAAGGACAGAGAAGAGTTTAAAAATTTTAACTACGATCCATAAATGATTCAAACTAAATGTGACGTTTTCACTACTGAAATGGTGAAGAAAATACACACAGCGGTACTGGATGATTGTCGACTGAAAGTGCGCGAGCTAGCAGACATAGTAGGCATTTCAAAAAGTGCGGTACATCGCATATTATCTGAAAATTTGGACATGAGAAAACTGTGTGCAAGATGGGTGCCGAGTTTGCTCACACTCGAGCAGAAACAGTGTCGTGAAGATGTTTCAATTGAGCGTTTAGCGAAGTTTCACAGCAACGAAGCAGAATTTTTGCGCCGTTTCAAAACCATGGATGAAACATGGGTCCATCACTTCATACCCGAGACAAAAGAACAATCAAAACAATGGACTCAGAAGGGGGAACCGGCTCCAGAGAAGGCGAATACAGTTTTATCTACAGGCAAGGTCATGGCATCAATTTTTTTAGGATGCACGTGAAATAATTTTCATTGAATATCCTGTAAAAGGAAAAACTATCAACGGAGAATATTATGCGAACTTATTGCAACATTTTAGCGAAGAAATCAAGCAAAAACGGCCGCATTTGGCTAAGAAGAAAGTGTTATTTCATCAAAACAATGCACTAGCTCACAAATCCGTTATTGCAATGGCCAAAATTAATGAATTAAAGTTTGAATTCCTACCTCATGCACCCTATTCGCCAGATTTAGCCCCCTCGGATTATTTTCTGTTCCCAAACTTGAAAAAATGGCTCAGTGGTCAAAAATTTTCCAACAATGAAGAGGTGATGTCGCCATGTAATGGCTATTTTGAGGAGCAAGACAGTTCTTATTATAAAAAAGGTGTGGAACTTATTGAACATCGCTAGAAAGAGCTGAAAGGAGATTATGTTGGAAAATAAGTATATTTCTTTCCAAAATTTGTGTTTTCTTTGTTGAGTCGGGTACTTCTGGAACAACCCTCGTATTATATACTAGCAAGAGATTTAAACACAATTAAAACTACACGTTTCGATTTTTTCTATTTTAAACCCTACAAAATAATAAAACCAGTTTTAATTATTTTTTACATCTCCACCGTTAAACAAAGTACAACAATATGTACATATATTTACATATTTTTATTTGTTTGCACGCTAACAATGGAGGATATTTTCATATAAACTTTAATATCTATGCTAACGAACTGGTAACAAGCCGTAACGGAAAATTGGACCGTTTATGTCAGGCAAAGCAAATTTACAAAGGAAAACCTGAAAGCGCAGGAAATATTGCGCTTGTATTGTTAGTCTGCCAAATTTACAGTGGGAGAAATAATTGTAATAATAACAGATGGGGTAAAATTGCAGTGGTAGCTGGATCAGTGTGGTTAAGTTATATACAAATGAAACAAAGATTTAGTTACCGATTTTACGTAATTGGAACTATGTAATCGAATTGAAAAATGTCCATGTTCTGATAAAAAATTAATGAAGAGTAAGCTGAGTTTGCGTATATAATTAATTCAAGTGAAAAGGACAAACATTTCTCATGATTTTAATGTTGGATTATTGTCATTATTGTAAGCCAAGGAAAATTTCTAGTTTTACAGAGTTATGTTGAAACACTTATGCTCTTGAACACAAATTTATTTCCATTGCGGAGAGAAATTTTTAAAGGGATAGTAAAGATTTCAAATTTAGATTAAATAAGAAATAAAACAGAGAAACAATGGTAAAGTAAAAGTACTAAAAGATACAATAGAAGAAGAGACTGTTCCGTTATGTGATATATAAGGTTTTCCAATAGGGATGATATGATTTTGAAGTGACATTTCGGCCATTTGTAATATGTCATGATCTGTCATTTGTTTTTCATTGTATTCAGTAGTGTTTACAATTTTATCATGGAGAGATATACGCAAGAATAACGTTTACAAATTATTCAGTTTTATTATCAAAATAATCGTTCTCCAATTGAAACTTTTCGTGCGCTTTTGCCATTTTATGGTCGTAATAATCGTCCAAGTGTGCTCGCTATTCGTCGAATTGTTAAAAATTTTGAAGTTACATTTTTTTTACATAATTTTCAAGTGCCAATAAGACAAAGAACCGCTCGAAGTAATGCAAATATTGCTGCCGCTCAGGCAAGTGTTACTGAAGACCGTAATTTGTCGATTCCAAGACGTTCTCAACAATTGCGACTGTCTCAAACCACAACCTGGCGGATTTTGAGAAAGGATTTGGGTTTGCATCCCTATAAAATTGTTCTCACTCAAGAACTGAAGTCATTGGACCACCGTAAACGTCGTGAATTTGCTGATTTTGCCTTGGAACAACTTGAAAGCGATAACGATTTTTTTAAGAAAATCATCTTCTCTGATGAGGCTCACTTTCATCTGGATGGTGTGGTAAATAAACAAAACTGTCGATTCTGGTGCGAAGAAAATCCACAAATTATTTATGAAAAACCATTACATTCACCTAAATTGAAAGCTTGGTGTGGATTTTGGTATGGTGGCATCATCGGTCCGTACTTCTTTCAAAATGAAGCTGGTAACACCGTTACTGTCAATGGAGAGCGGTATAGATTGATGATAACCAACTTTTTATGGCCGACATTGGAAGAAATTGATCTTGACAAAATTTGGTTCCAACAAGACGGGGCTACATGCCACACAGCAAATGCACCAATAGAATTATTGCGAGAAAAGTTTGGAGATTCGATTATTTCAAGAAATTGTGATATTGAATGGCCTCCAAGAAGTTGTAATTTAACACCATTAGACTATTCCTTGTGGGGTTATTTGAAGTCATTGGTCTATCGAAATAAACCAGACTCTCTTCAAGCTTTACAAGTGAGAACCAAAATGTACATTTTGGTTCTCAGCGGTGCGGATCGCGTACGGAGTTTGTTTTCGTATGGATATTTTTCGCCGTGGTTTACCAGGTGCGACACTCTGCAATTATCTGCTGATGATGACAACTTGGTTGGTGAAATGCGTATACAGAATTACAAAAGTCAATGTGGAAAGGGGTTATATATTCGTTAATCAACCACAGGCTCCATCAAATTCAACTTCAATAATGATTGACACAAATTACAGGACAAGTTTAATAATTGTTAGTGAAAGAAGATTTAATATTTAAAATTGATACTCAGTTCTTGTTACGTATTTATTCCGAGGTTTGCATGTTGTCTCAAAACAGCTACCGGAGAAAATACAGTTACGTATAGATAGAATATTGAAAATGGTATTATAATAGTATACGAAATGCTCTTCCTGTAAATGCAAAAAAAAACTACTATAAAAACCCGTACGAAAACAAATTCCGTACACGATCTGTACCGTTGAAAGCCAAAACGCACACTGTATATTCGTTTCACATAATTTTTAAAACGAAAATTGTATTCTAGTCTTAAACTGCGATAAAAGAGAAAAGGGAAAAGAAAAGTACCTGCATGCATTTATGGCACCCTCCCTTATCTGTCATTTAAGATGAAAGAGAGATGAGTTGTGGTTGAGGCCCAGGTCAGTGTTCGACACGTGGTCTTTATTCTTCAAAATGTTCATGCTTTCATACTTATCTAATTCGCGATAATTACACATGTTCTTTATCAAATGCAAACAATCCGCGGTTACACTATGATAATTTTCCAACGCATGTTTTGCTAAACCGGGTTTTTCTGGACGATTGAATTTTATGTGCGCAATATGTTCTTTATACCGGATTTCTATCGATCGTTTTGTTTGGCCGACGTATTGTTTACTGCAATCTAGACATTTGATTCCGTAAATTTCCGATTTTTTGTTGTCTTCGACTTTGTCTTTTGCATTTTCTAAAAGGGATTTGATGGAGTTAGTGGACCGAAATGTAACTTGAAAATCACGCTCTTCAAAAACGCTAATTTTTCGTCAAACGGTGAAATGGTAAACATTCAAACTGCTTGTCACAATTGCTTTGAGGTGACAGACATGTGGTATCCCGGATTGTTTTTCTTATATTAGCCTTCCTAATTAATCCATTGATTATTTCCGAATTAAAACCATTGTATCTCGCGATATTCTTAATAAAGTTCAATTCTTTTTCGTATCTCACTTTTGTTAGTGGGAAATTAAGCAAACGATCGATAAGAGAACTAAACGAAGCCATATCATGTTACATGCTATGATTTGACTCCGCCGTGATGAATCTATTGACATTGGTTTCTTTTCAGAAAATATCGATTTCTATTTTAAGATTGTTTCTAATAACTAGGGTGTCCAAAAAAGGCAACGTGTCCTTGTTTTCTTTTTTTACTGGAAATTTATCCGTCGGAAATTTTGAATTTAATTGCTTGACGAAATCGTCAAGTTGCATTTATGTATATTTCCAGGTGCGACACTGTTTAATTATTAGGTGCGCAACTAAGTTCTCGCTGTTTTTTTGATGAAAATGCAACTTTATTGTGAGAAAATGTTTACAAATGAATCATTTAAAATATTGCCCATCGCTAGCGACAACTTTTTCCCATCTTTCTGGCAGAGCTCGAATGCCGTCACGGTAGAAGTGTTCATCTTTTGAGGCTATCCACGAATCAAGCCATTTTGAGATGTCTTCATATGAGCGGAACTGCTGATTAGCCAGACCATGTGCCATCGAACGGAACAAGTAATAATCGGACGGTGCAATATCTGGGGAATATGGCGGGTGGGTAGGACCTCCCATTTAAGCGTTTCTAAGTAGGTTTTAACGGGTCTTGCAGCGTGAGGCCGAGCGTTATCATGCTGTAGAATCACTTTTTCGTGCCTTTGCTCGTATTGTGGCCGCTTTTCGCGCAGTGCTCGGCTCAATCGCATCAATTGAGTTCGATACCGTTCGCCAATAATGGTTTTGTTCGGTTTCAACAACTCGTACTAAATAATACCGGCCTGGTCCCACCAAATACACAGCAAAACCTTCGCAGAGTGAATATTCGGCCGAACCGACGACGTAGAAGCATGACCGGGCAGTCCCCATGATTTTGTTCTCTTTGGGTTGCTGTAATGAATCCATTTTTCATCACCCGTAACGATACGATGAAGAAAACCCTTCCTTTTGTACCGCTGGAGCAGTTGTTCACACGCGAAAAAACGACGCTCAACGTCTCTTGGTTTCAAACTATAAGGAACCCAAGTTCCTTGTTTTTGAATCATTTCCAACGCATGCAATCGCTGGGAAATGGCTTGGCGGGTAACTCTTACTAATGGAGCAAGGTCTTTTTGCGTTTGGCACGAGTCCTCATCGAGCAATGCCTCCAATTCAGCGTCTTTGAAGGTTTTTGATCTTCCTTCACGCGAACGGTCGTCAACATCGAAATCTAATCTAAACTAATCACGGCTTCACGGCTTCACTTAGAGCAGAATCTCCGTAAACTTTTTAGAATTTTCGATGCGCTTCAGCCGCCGTTTTTTTCGAATGAAAGAAGAAAAGCAACACTTCCCGCAAATGACGATTATTTGGCACAAAATCAGACATTTTCACACAACCAAAAGTATATGACGCAAAAACAAAATCAGTAATGTGTTAAAGAGGTTTGTTTACCATATGTCTAAGCTTGGTTCATGACGTTTTGGTTATGTCACAATCGACCAGCACTTACTACTGGAGCCATCTCTTGAAAAACAGCGAGAACTTAGTTGCGCACCTAATATTTGCCGATGATGGCAACTTAGTTGTCGAAATACGTATGCAGCATATTAAAATTAATGTGGAAAGGGGTTCAGTGATTAAGTTAATCAACCACAGGCTCCATCAATATTACCTGCGAATGTAAAAGCTGCACGTCTTCAATAAGCTACTTAATCTACATCTGATTTTTGCTACCAATGCTTAAATAAGATTTCCAATTACGTTTCTTAATTCTCCAACAGCACCCGCATTAACGAAATGTAACTTCCCATCTAATTCGCGAAGCGGAGATGTTTATTAATATTTAGGTGAAGTGCCGGAAACAGCCATGCATCATGCAAGAACAATATCACATAGTTCCTGGGGGACATTAGAGCATCCCATCTGGAGAGAGACGAGCGTAAAAAGTAGACAAAATTTCCCTCGTGCAACCAATATTTAATACACTCGAAATAAACCGACCGGATAACGTTTTGCGTGGGCAGAATTACGGATGCGGACTATGATTTACGCCGCGGCGCGGTCTCGTAGTGCGTTAGACACCCGTGAACGAGCCGATTTTAAGCGCTCGCGATGAATGGTATCTCGCTGATCTTGCGCTCATTAATTTGAACTTTCACGGGTACCGCTTATTCTACTCTCATTATCCCAGGACGTGTGTGTGTGTGTGTTTATATATTTTTCGCAATTAAATGAGGCGTCTTGCTTCGCGTTTAAGATATTTGCGATTTTATTTAAAATACGAACGATGAAGGTGAAGAGGAATAATATGACGATCCTAATTGAAAATCGTTAACGAACTGTTATTTCTCTTTTCCTCATATATACCTAGTCAAGTCATAAATACTGGTACAGAACTGAACGCACTCATTACGAATGCAACACTGGGCGTATCCATTTGGTATTGATTGCGATTTGACAGTTGACATTTATGCTTCATTGTGACGTAAAAAGCTTTTGACATTAATTATTTACAATCATAGAATGGGGCGACATCGAAAATAGTATTGTTGTAGTTGGCCTACTAAAATGCAACATGGAAAAAGGCGATATCGTGCTGTGAAGTTGTTTGAGGATACTGCTGGAGTCCGAGACCGTCCAAGATCCGGCCGTCCGCGCACTGTGAGATCTCCGAAAGCGATCAAAGCCGTGAAGAAACGAATCGACCGAAAGCCGCTGCGAAAACAGAAAATCTTGTCGCGGAAAATGCAAATTTCGCAAAAATCCATGTCTCGCATTATCGAAGAAGATTTGGCACTCACCACGTACAAGCGACATACTGGACACCTGCTCACGGCTGTATTGAACGAAAAACGCAAGTGAAAATCGAAAACTTTACTAAGCCGGTACGCGAAGAACGCTCACAGACAAATTCTGTCTACTGACGAGAAAATCTTCACCGCAGAAGAATCGTTCAATAAACAGAACGATCGTGTGTATGCTCCGTCATCCAGAGAAGCATCCCGACTCATTCCGAGGGTTCAAAGAGACCACCATCCCGCGTCTGTAATGGTATGGTGAGGAGTGAGCTATGATGGCGTTACCAAGCTCCATTTTTGCGAGAAAGGAGTAAAAATATCGGCCAAAGTATATCAATCGACCGTCTTGGAACCCCTTGTGAAGTCTCTCAACCAATCAATATTCACCAATAAGCCATGGACTTTCCAGCAAAACTGCTCCAGTTCACAAAGCAAAAACGACTCAACTGTGGCTCGAAAACAACGTTTCGGACATCATATCAACGGATGATTGGTCAGCTGGCAGTCCAGACCTCAACCCGTTAGATTACAAGTTGTGGTCCGTATTAGAGGACATGGCTTGCTCTACTCGACACCCAAATATTGAGTCATTGAAGCGAACCCTTGTCCGTGCAGTGGACAATTTCCCCATGCATAAAGTGCGTCTCGCGATCGATGAGTGGCCACATCGTCTCAAGTCGTGCTGGAAGGCAAATGGAAGTCATTTCGAATAAGTTGTTCTAAGATTGTACCCATTGAATAACCCAATAAATACAAAAAAAAATTTTTAAATATTAATTCGTTTTCATTTAGCGTCGATTTTTCTATGTACCAGTATTTATGACTTGACTAGGTAAATAGTTACTGTATTAATTATTAAGCACATCTAGTATTTCGAGTTTCATTGAATCCGCACAAAAGGAAAACAAAAAGAAAGTAATGCATGAAATTATTTTTGAATTACACTGGGGAACAATTTTTAAAACGATTTCTATTGAATTCGATTTTTCATCTATTTCAGAGTCAAATAAGCATGCTGATTTCAAAATTGTAGTCAGTTTTCTTCTATAACGTCAAGCGTTTTTCTCCACAGCTTATATTAACGTGATCACTCACCGCTGGATCGATTGTGGGTCATAGGAAGCACTAGTGTTCTCTTATTAGCTAAAGTGAACCTTCTCCGATTGGGTAGAGGTGAATGATGCTGTCTAAGACCAGTGACATCTTCATACTTGCCTAGACTATTCAGTTACACCTGAGATAGTGTAGTTGTACATCACTCTTTATGACGAAGAGCATTCCGAAGTGTAGTCCGAGTTTTTGTTTCTATACAAGGAGTTAGCAGTATTTAGTTCTTTTTTATTTACGTATGTACTTAGTTTTTTTCCTATAGACCATGACCATCTCTGCTATTTCGCGTCGTAAGTGCTTGAACAGCTCTGATTCGTTTTGCTATATATGTGGTAGAGTCACAATTCCTAGTCAAAGGGCGAACATCTGTGCATTTGTCAGGCACGCCCTTTTTTCATATATCAAAATGAAAATTGGTGATCTAGATAAGTGTTGGGCCCCTGTAGACTTCTGTATGGACTGATGTATATTGTACGTAATAATGTTGGAGTTACGTATTCCCAACAAACAGTCATCGTCAGATGCAGAGAGTAAGTTTATTAAAGGTCTACGAGATTTAATTTATGATGTCTCCAAAAATGAATGTGTAGTTTGTGACATATATCAATTTAATTCGTGATCTCTTCGTCCACATCTGTAAATTCTCGACAGGCTGCTTGTACATCTTGTGAGATGTACAAGCAGCCTGCGAGATTTAATTTATGATGTCTCCAAAAATGAATGTGTAGTTTGTGACATATATCAATTTAATTCGTGATCTCTCCACATCTGTCCACATCTGTACATCTTGTGAGATGTACAAGCAGGCTGTCGAGCAGATGTACATCTTAAATTGATATATGTCACAAACTACACATTCATTTTTGGAGACATCATAAATTAAATCTCGTAGACCTTTAATAAACTTACTCTCTGCATCTGACGATGACTGTTTGTTGGGAATACGTAACTCCAACATTATTACGTACAATATACATCAGTCCATACAGAAGTCTACACATCCACGTTCGAAACATTTATTCCAATCGGCGAGCAAATTATAACTGAGAATCGAGATCGTTTGAGGAGCTTTCTATCTACTCTCATGATGTGCCATATCTTTAATAATAACTTATTTCGTATATAACTCTAGTTTATTTTTAAAATGTACTTAATTTGTTTGTACCGTATATATGTATTGATTTATAAATTACTAATTTAACCAACGTTTTTTAATAGCCCCTCCAAACCTACGAGGGTAGTTTGACAAGTAGTGTGAATGGAAAAGAAAGACGAATTTTTTAAATACAAAATAATTTTTATTTTTCAATATATTCTCCTAAAAGAGCAATACATTTATTCCGACGGTGCTCCAATGCCCTTATGCCATCTCTAAAATGCGATTCCGGAAGGCTTGCAAATTACTTATTTACGAAGATGATAAGCTCGTCGTTAGACGAAAATTTCTTTCCACCTAGTGCCGTTCTCAATTTTGGAAAAAAGTGGAAGTCGGAAGGGGGCTAGATCTGACGAACAAGGCGCATGCGGTACTAATTGGAAATGCAACTGGTGGATTTTGGACATCGCAACTGTGCTGGTATGCGAGGGAGCGTTGTCTTGGTGAAACAGAATCTTTTTCTTTGCCATTCTTGGCCGTTTAACACAAATCTTAACATTTAATTTTTATAGACGTTCTGCATAATATTGTCCGTTTATTGTGGCACTTTTCTGAAGGTAATCAATGCGCAAAATGCCCTTTGAATCCCAAAAAATTGATGCCATCACCTTGTTTGCCGATAAAGTGATTTTCGCTTTCTTTGGAGGTGCAGAACCACATTCTAACCATTGTTTCGACTGTTGTTTAGTTTCGGGTGTACTGTAGTGTATCCAAGTTTCATCGCAAGTAACAAATCGCTTACAAAAATCTGCCAGATTCCGCTTATAAAGGTCCAAACACTCATTGGAAATGCGCAAACGAGTAAACTTTTGATCAGTCGTAAGCAATCGCGGCACCCATTTTGCCGAAAGCTTGGAAAGGCTCAATTCTTTCGTTAAAATGTAGTGTACGCGTTCTGTTGAAATGTTTACCATGTCTGCTATCTCTCTCACTTTGAGTCGTCGATCTTGGGTAATAATATTATGGATTTTTATAATCATTTCCTTAGAAGTCACGACTTTGGGTTCTCCAGAGCGCGCTTCATCAACACAGCTTGTTCTACCACGTTTAAATTCATTTACCCATCCACTCATTGTGGCGGATGATGGAGCAGATTCACCTAATGTTTCCCGTAACTCACCTTTTATTTCGGTAGCTTTCATACCCTTAATTACGAAGTATTTAATCACCGCACGATACTCTGCTTTTTACATTTTAACAAAACGACGTATTGCTTCTTCTTCAATTAGCTGTCAAAAATAAACTAATCAACCGATTTATCTAAATATCGGAATGTAAACGTATAAATAGGCAACCTAAATTACAGTGCACTTGTTTTACCAATTAGAGCGCTACCTATGTGTCATTCTCACTACTTGTCAAACTATCCTCGTACATTCAATACATACCTCTTATCCAACAATTTACGGGAAAAACAACGGCAATTTTCTCAAGTACCACGGTAAACAAACATCCAGTTGTACTTTACGCGTTTTATTTCTATCGTTTGTTAACGGTAACTGCACGATAAGAACGCAAGAATGAAGACCCGAAAAGGAAAAATGCCGGTAATAATGAAAAGGAGACGAGGACGGAATACTAATCCGATGACTTTTAATTTCTCTCTCTTTATGGAAGTTTGTTTCTGCGTATGGACATGTTTCGGTGGGCGAAGGTCCGCTTTAACGAGACCATAAATCAGTGCTAATGCGCATCTTTTAATAGTTTAATCCGAAAATGACTGAGTCCTACACGGACAATGAAAAGCTTAATTACTCTATCTCCCTGAAAACACGGAAGAGGATATCATTTTCCCCCTGACAGTGGGGACAATGGATTTGCGTGATATACAGTGGCCTTCAAAACAATTTGAACTTCATAAATAATTCGGAGCTTTGCGGTTAATTAACGTAGTATTTCATGTGGGCCTTTTCTTTGTCATCGGTGTTATTATTGAGATTCAATCACGATCAGCTTATGGTTAAGAAGGTCCTGTTACAAACCAATAGGTTTCTAAAAGTCCGTTTTATAACAGGGTTTTAAAAACCTATTGCTTTCCTTGCATTTATTAATTAAAAAGAAAGTAAGAAATTACATAACGTGGTCACAGACATTGAACAATTGCTACTTTTCTAGATATATTGCGGCCTTTAACATATATCTCTCTGCAATCTCTTGGCTTTTTGCATATGCTCGTTGAAGTTGGGCTTACTTACGATTCATTTAGACTATATATTATTTAAACCATGTGTTAATAAATTCTAAATAACCTCGCTGGATATTAAATCCACTACTACTATTATCTAATGCTTGTAGGACTTATATAGCATGGCTAGTTAAACATAAAATAATCACGTAATTCTCTTCTGCTACTTTTAAAGCTTGAAAATTACTGTAATGGGGTAGATATTTATCCAGAACTAAAAGTGTAGTAAAACACAAAAAGGTTTACAATGTAGACTTAAATATATCTGTCAAATTCATGCACAATGGTTTTTGTAACTCGCTATGTAAGCAAAACTTTGGCGTTCGGAGTATGTCTGATTCATAACATAGTAGATATGAAAGTATATTATTTTCCGAACGAAATTGTATTAGTATTTGATGAGATATAATGCGCGTAGTGCACTAATAATTTTTTTCTTTCATTTATTCCATATATATAGTATATATATATGAGTAATATTAGATTCTCGAGTTATCCGGGATGTTGGGCAGAAGTTTTCGAAAGAATCGGCGTCTCAACGTTTCGACGACATCTCAATCATCTTCTTCAGGAGTTGTTCCGTAGTGAACCGTCAACCTGAAACTGGTTGTAACTACTTTCTACTTCTTTTAGTATGTTGGAGTTAGGGCTCTGCCCTTTTACTCCTAATCTTGGCGTGGATTAGTCCTGATTTTGAATGTGTTGTTGCTATTCCTGCTCGCTGTCTTCACTTGAGATTTCCATCCGTGGTCGTTTATATTTGGAGTGTAGTGTTGTGTATTCTATTACAGGTGTAAGTGTCGGGTTTGTGTGCATTTTCATCTGTTTGTAGAAGTGGCTGGCTGTGACTACTTCCCGCTGCTTTATATACTGGCTCCTCGTAACTCTTCGGGTTACATCGGTTTTAGTCCCGGCGTAATGGAATTTTAATGAGTTTTTAATGCGTTCCAGAACAATCGGTCCAGGTTTAATGGGATTTGACAGGATTGTTTTATGATACGTCTCCAGGTGGAAGAAATGCGCTAACCGTCGTTCCTAGTACTCAAAGTGTTTCCTCGTTTTTCAATCTCTATTGCGTCTCTGTATGTTCTTGCTTGGGAATTTTCTATAGATGCTATTGGCTTTGCATTTTGGAAATCTATTGAATGTCCCGTTGTGATGACATGTTGTGTTAGTGTAGGCGTAGTAGTTTCGTTTCGTACGTTCAAAGCATGTTCCTGCATGCTGTTGTTATACTTAGTACTGCTAATATACAATCAATAAAATTATAAAATTTTATGCTCATTAAGATCAGCGATCAGCTGATCTGCAAGGATCTTTTCGAAAATTTTTAAGAAAATAAAGAGAATATTAAGCAGCTGCCAATTAAGAAGATTAAAACGACCATTATGTTTTTTGAAGTGCGATCGGATAATAGCATGCTTACAAGACGACGGAAATACGTTTCATATCCTTGCTTTCGCATAATTTGTTATAAATAAAGTCTTCTCCAGTACGTGGTATTAAAAGGTTTACTCGTCTGAAAGTAGAAATTTGGAAAAAATCATTAATTTCTTTGGTTTCTACCACGACACCCAACATCGTGGAAGAAACTAAAATTGTGTTTTTTGAAACTATCTCTACAAAAGCAAAATATTTTAATCTAGATGCTTCTGGGCTTCCGGATTGGAACCATATAAGTGGGTACGAAACATCGGTAGTTATACCAGTGACGCGGTTCCAGCCCGGAAGGTCAAAATCAGATAGCATGGACCATGACCACGGAAGTCTACGTACCTTCTTTTACATGCCTCCAAAACTATAAATAAAATCGCCAAAATTTCCATTTCTAACGTATTTATCTATTTTCAATTTCTTGCAGGATGTGGGTCGTGTACTTCCTGACGTGTATCTCCAGTATAAGTTGTTACGCTTCGCCCTGCAAAAAATCCGAATATCAATGCGAGAACGGAGAATGCGTTGGTTTGGACAGATATTGCAATGGTTTCTTCGATTGCCCGGATCAATCCGACGAACCGGCGGATTGCTCCCGTAAGTAAATAAATGTAATATATATAAATGTATGTGTGTACAAGGACAGTTATAAAAAGTCGAGAACTTACGGCTGAATAAATAAAGTCGTGGGAGGTATTTGAACGGTTTTTTCTGGAGGGGAGTGGGATTGAAACAATGATGTATTGTATTGGTTTTTGAAGTCGGAGTTCTACCCAGATACTATAATATTTACGGCATATGCGTGATGTAAATTTATTTTGGGATTGGTCGTCCTTATAAAATATTAAAATGGAAATATAAAAACGAAATTACGAGGATTACTCGACTTTTACAGTGACAAATATAAAGAGAAGGAAAAACTTACAAGCACATGCTGAAATGCAAACTTCCGAATGAGTAAATAGATATTCTGTAAAATTGGACTGACTTTGATCTTAAAGACAGTAAGTTAAAATTTGACTGACTTTGCTGTTAAAGACAGTGAGTTAAAATTTGACTGACTTTGCTGTTAAAGACAGTAAGTTAAAATTTGACTGACTTTGCTGTTAAAGACAATAAGTTTGTACTCTGCTAGTGTATATGTAACTACTTTTCAACTTCCGAATGAGTAAATAAGATATTCTGTAAAGTTGGAATGACTTTGCTGTTAAAAACGGTGAGTTTGTACTCTGCTGGTGCATATACAACTACTTTTCTACTTATTAGGAAGGCCGAATTCGAGACTTTTTATCTTAACGAAAAACTCAATTTTTCCAAAGGGGTATACTCGTAAAAATTGGTATTTTTTTTTAAATTAATGCGGTTAAACTAATGTTCTCCTCCTGATAGTTTCGAAGGTCCTGAAAGCGATTATGAAGTCAAAATTTACCTAACTCTTTTGGTTCTAATATGAGAAAACAAAAAACTTAAAAAACCCATGCCAAAATGCAAACTTCCGAATGAGTAAATAGATATTCTGTAAAGTTGGAATGACTTTGCTGTTAAAAACAGTGAGTTTGTACTCTGCTGTTGTATATACAACTACTTTTCTATTTATTAGGAAGGCCGAATTCGAAACTTTTTATCTTGACGAAAAACTCAATTTTTCCAAAGGGGTATACTCGTAAAAATTAGCATTTTTAAAAAATTATTGTGATTTAACAAATGTTTCCGGCCTGGTCGTTTCGAAGGTCTTAAAAGTGGTTTCGTAATCAATTTTTACCTAACTCTTTTAGTTCTACTCTGAGAGAAGAAAAAACTTAAAAAACCCATGTTAAAATGCAAACTTCCGAAAGAGTAAGTAGATATTCTGTGAAGTTGGAATGACTTTACTGTTAAAAACAATGAGTTTGTACTCTGTTGATGTCTATATAACACTTTTCTACTTATCAGGAAGGCCGAATTCGAAACTTTTTATTTTAACGAAAAACTCAATTTTTCCAGAGGAGTATACTCGTAAAAATTGGTATTTTTTTAAAATTAATGTAATTTAACTAATGTTCTCGTCCTGATAGTTTCGAAGGTCCTGAAAGCGATTGTGAAGCCAAAATTTACCTATCTCTTTTGGTTCTATTACGAGAGAATAAAAAACTTAAAAAACCCATGTCAAAATGCCAACTTCTGAATGTGCAAATGGATATTCTGTAAAGTTGGAATAACTTTGCTGTTAAAAACAGTGAGTTTGCACTCTGCTGGTGTATATGTAACTACTTTTCTACTTATTAGGAAGACTGAATTCAAGACTTTTTATTTTAACGAAAAACTCAATTTTTCCGAAGGGGTATACTCACAAAAATTGATATTTTTTATATATTGCCGTTGTAGTCCTGATAGTTTCGAAGCTTCTAAAAGCGATTTCGTAGTCAAAATTTACCTAACTTTTGTTCCGAATGTGTATATGCATATACCAATATATATTTATATTCAGGCATCCAATTCATAGTAAAAGTATGACAAGAACTAAGTACATATAGTTTGAACTTCAGATTGTCAACTTTTTCTTAAGGGAACTGTTCATATTGAAGTTAAAGTTTGCCAAGCACATACAGCGTCCTAAGAGAATAAAAAATTTGAAAAACTATGTTGAAAAGTGAACTTTTGGACGTATAAGTCTAGTATCTGTAGACTTTGTATAGTTTTGCTGTAAAACTAGTAAGTTCGTTTTCCTCTAGCTTACAGTTATTGTTTCACGAACTACGAAAGCTAAGTTCAAAATCTTTACATCCTTCCGTAATGTTTTTATTGCATTACGGGGTCGCGTGCGTTCAACGACAGACTAAACGATTTCTAATAATTTTAAACGGCCCGAGTTAAGAGTGTTAATTGCTTTATATCTGGGAGAGTGTGAATTTTCCAGTTCGGTCTCTGCTTAAAGTAAATCAACCGTAATTTCAGCTTACTGATTAAACTTTGCGCATAAGCAATTAAATTTAATGTATACGGGCGCGCTGAAATTTTAACTGGAGTTAATTCTCGAAACTTGACTGTTTTCTTTCTACTTACTTTTCTAATTCAGTGAGCAAGGCGGTTAGAGAGAAATGCCTTGGATAAAATTATACAAATTTAGTAATCCTAAATAGAAAATAATCGTAAATAATAATTGAATTTCTTGTACTCGCATATCCGTTGTTTATTTGTTTGTTGTTTATTCGATTTTTGTCGTTATCTTTCTTCAACTTTCTACATATACGAGGGTAGTTCGACAAGTAGTGAGAATGGAAAAGAAAAATGAATTTTTTAAATACAAAATAATTTTTATTTTTCAGTATATTCTCCTAAAAGAGCAATACATTTATTCCAACAGTGCTCCAATGCCCTTATGCGATTCCGGAAGGCTTGCAAAGTACTCATTTACGAAGATGATAAGCTCGTCGTTAGACGAAAATTTCTATCCACCTAGTGCCGTTTTCAATTTTGGAAAAAGGTGGAAGTCGGAAGGAGCTAGATCCGGCGAATAAGACGCATGCGGTACTAATTGGAAATGCAACTCATGGATTTTGGACATCGCAACTGTGCTGGTATGCGAGGGAGCGTTGTCTTGGTGAAACAGAATCTTTTTCTTTGCCATTCCTGGTCGTTTAGCACGAATCTCAACATTTAACTTTTGTAGAAGTTCTGCATAATATTGTCCATTTATTGTGGCACCTTTCTGAAGGCAATCAATGAGCAAAATGCCCTTTGAATCCCAAAAAATTGATGCCATCACCTTGTTTGCCGATAAAGTGGTTTTCGCTTTCTTTGGAGGTGCAGAACCACGTTCTAACCATTGTTTCGACTGTTGTTTAGTTTCAGGTGTATTGTTGTGTATCCAAGTTTCATCGCAAGTAACAAATCGCCTGCAAAAATCAACCGGATTCCGCTTATAAAGGTCCAAACACTCATTGGAAATGCGTAAACGAGTGAACTTTTGATCAGTCGTAAGTAATCGCGGCACCCATCTTGCCGAAAGCTTGGAAAGGCCCAATTCTTTTGTCAAAATGCGGTGTACGCGTTCTGTTGAAATGTTTACCATGTCTGCTATCTCTCTCATTTGGGTCGTCGATCTTGCGTAATAATATTATGGATTTTTATAATAATTTCCTTAGAAGTCTCGATTTTGGGTGCTCCAGAGCGCGCTTCATCAACACAGCTTGTTCTACCACGTTTAAATTCATTTACCAATCTACTTATTGTGGCGGATGATAGAGCAGATTCACCTAATGTTTCCCGTAACTCATCTTTTATTTCGATAGCTTTCATACACTTAATTACGAAGTATTGAATCCCAGCACGATACTCTGCTTTTTCCATTTTAACAAAACGACGTGTTGCTTCTTTTTCAATCAGCTGTCAAAAATAAACTAATCAACCGATTTATCTAAATATCGGAATGTAAACATATAAATAGGCAACTTAAATTACAGTGCATTTGTTTTGCCAATTAGAGCGCCACCTATGTGTCATTCTCACTACTTGTCAAACTATCCTCGTATATCTTTATACAATATTTTGTTAGGTGCCTTAAATAATAATAATACAGTATATTCCCCCTTATCGGACATCTCTCGACAATGGACATCTCTAATCGATGGATTGATGCACCAACCGTCGGTATACTATTTGCTATATAACAATATCTCTCACCAAAGGACATTCTTAACAATGGACACGGACAGTAGTATACATTCACTACAGTAAATTTAAATGAAAATTTATTTCTTTACAATGGACATTACTACTTTATTGAAATTCCTATAAATTGAAACATAATTATTTTAATACGTATAAGTGCCGTAATAATTGCCTATAGAAGAACGACCTTTTAAATGATCTAATGGCTTCAGTTCCTGTGTTATTCGAACCTTATATGACTTCAGAGCTAAATCCTTGTGTAAAATACGCCATGTTGTTGATCCACTAACTCCAAGTTGTTGTGAACGTCATCTATTGGACATTTCAGGATCTTCAGCAACACTTTCACGCACCAAAACAATATTTTCTTGTGAACGACCACTACGACTGTATTTTTCACTTTTTTGATCTTCCACGGAACCGGTCTCTTGAAATTTTTTAATAATTCGACCAATAGTGCTTTCAGATGGACGATTATGTAAACCATAAAATTCACGTAATTTTCTAAAAACTCTTTTCACAGAACGTTGATTTTCATAAAATAATTCAACAATTTAAACGCGTTGTTGTACCGTGTACGAAGCCATGTTTATAAATGTCGTACATCACACTTTTTAGATACCCACACACCAAGACAAATTCAGTGCGCCATCTATATTTTATTTATTCTTAAAAAAAAACCGCGCAATTTGAAACAGCCTTTAGATACAGACATATAATGGTTTTGTGAGACTCAATTTAAAATAGTCAATGGAATCTAAAATTATTTGGTTATTCTTTTGTAGTTTAATGATTAAATTGTAAAAAAAAATATTTATTTTTGATAATGATCAATTAAACACAATTCAAAGGAGAATTTATTTTATTTATATACATAATAATAATAATAATTTATTGATATATATGTACATATACACGTCATAGAATAATCATAGTTAAATAAAAACACAATTAATGCGCTCACAATTTGTGCGCCACCAAACACGTTAAAATCCGCAAGATCTATACAAAAACAAAACACCAGAGTACTAATTAAAACATAAATACACAAAAAGGGCAATGTCAAAATTTATGCTTCAGGAAGTCATTTACTGAATAGAAACAGTTCTCCATCAGCACCTTTTTTATTAATATTTTGAGATTAATCCATGGTAGGTTCCTAAACCTATAAGGCAAAGCATTGTATATTTTCACGGCCACGTAATTCAAACTTAGCTGACTTTTCCCAATGCGATGATACGGTATCACCAAACTGCTCTGGTTT